>JAQMYJ010000010.1:19228390-19261644 GCA_030014305.1 Clarias laeviceps | reverse complement strand
GTTTTATTGCCATTCTTTTTAAAATATTGTCTTTATAGATTTATATGTTGTTTGTCTTGATGTTCTTTCCTTTGTTTAGGGATTATTAATGTATTATTATGTGGGCTGCACTGGGCTAGAAAGTCCAGGGCCACTTTTTGGTCCCAGTTCGCCCCTGCCTACAGCTAGTGTAAACACACTTTAACATGAAAAATATAGGCACAAAAATAAGTCATGATGGCATCAATGATGGTGCGACGACTGATGATCTTACATATACTGTATATTTTATATATATATATATATATATATATATATATACACACACAAGGTTTTATAAAAAAATATTCATTTTAGTTTTGTAATACACCAACATGGCAGCATAAGGCTGCACGTACGTTACCATATATGCTATTTTATAATGGAGAGCAAATTAGAACAAAGAGCGAACGTGAAATTCTGCATTAAATTGGGCAAATCTGCCAGAGACATTCAACATGATTCTGCAAGTTTATGGCGATGCTGCAACACTTCGTGCGAGGTGTTTTGAGTGGCACGTGTGCTTCAAGAGCGGAAGAACATCACTGGAAGACGATGAGAGATCAGGAAGATACTTCACAACAACAGTACACCCTGTGGTAAAGCTCTCCTCAAACGAGTTTCTCACCGGAAACAACATGATCTCACTTCCACAAAACTTCGCCCACTTCCCAAAAATGAAGAAACAGCTCAAATGTCAGCATTTTGATACCATTGCGGAGATCCAGCGCTAATCACAGAAGATGCTTTGAAAAGAAGACTTCCAGGAGAGATTCCTGAAGTGGTAGGAATGCTGGGAGTGCAGTTTTCCTGTCAAACCTTTTTAAGACCACCTCATATCGTTTAGAAAAGAATGATTTGAAAATCTGCAATGTTTGGTATGTGTAGCTCCTGTGTGTTATGTGTCATTGTATGGATGGACGCAACTCTACAGGCTAATGTAAAATGTAGGGCCGGTTGAAACATGATACCTAATGCTATGTGCTACAAAGCTTTAAAACATGTAGCCAAAGACACTGCAACATTTTCTTTAAAAAAAAAAAAAATTATTATTGGGATGTACATACGCTTTTTTTTGCACAACACTGAAGTCTTAATATATTTTATCTGAAACAGTCAGATTTTTATTAAATGGACTTACGAGCAATAGTGGATCTACAGTAGCAAATTATAATGATCTTGTTAGCAAAATGTTCAGGGGGATTAAATCAATACTTAAGTGCAATTTGAGCACATTATGCTAAGAATAAATGTTGCACCTATTCAGTGCACATTACAGTATCAACCTAGAATTAGGAATGAAAATGTACTAGGTATTATGGTATATACACAAGTTTATATAAAATAAAAATCCATCAAACAATAAATTAATTAGACTTCAACTTTATTTTAAATTCATACTAATTTGGACACTTATGGTTAAAAAAAAAAAAGACCAAATGACAAACAACATTTAATAGCTGTATGTTTCTATTTTATGACAAATATACACAAAATATTGCAAATTTGTGCTTTCTTTGGTAATGATGGCAGGATGTTGGTGACCTTCCATCAGTCGCTTCCATCTCAGTATTCTTCTCCTTCTTCCTCTTCCTCAAAAGAGTCGATCCCAACCTCTTCATAGTCCTTCTCCAGGGCAGCCATGTCTTCTCTGGCCTCAGAGAACTCACCCTCTTCCATCCCTTCACCGACATACCAGTGCACGAAGGCCCGCTTGGCGTACATCAAGTCAAACTTGTGGTCCAGACGAGCCCAAGCCTCGGCAATGGCGGTCGTGTTGCTCAGCATGCACACAGCCCTTTGGACCTTGGCCAAATCACCTCCCGGCACCACAGTGGGTGGCTGGTAGTTGATTCCGACCTTGAATCCAGTGGGACACCAGTCTACGAACTGGATGCTTCTCTTGGTCTTAATTGCCGCAATAGCCACATTGACATCCTTGGGTACCACATCACCACGATACAAAAGGCAACAAGCCATGTATTTGCCATGCCTTGGGTCACACTTGACCATTTGATTGCTTGGCTCAAAGCAGGAATTGGTGATCTCAGCCACTGACAGCTGCTCATGATAAGCTTTCTCAGCAGAAATCACTGGCGCATAGGTAGCTAGAGGAAAGTGGATTCTGGGATATGGGACCAGGTTGGTCTGGAACTCTGTCAAGTCGACGTTTAAGGCACCATCGAAGCGCAGAGAAGCGGTGATGGAGGACACAATCTGACTTATGAGCCGGTTGAGATTGGTGTATGATGGGCGCTCGATATCCAGATTCCTGCGGCAAATATCGTAGATGGCCTCGTTGTCGACCATGAACGCACAGTCGGAGTGCTCAAGTGTGGTGTGTGTGGTCAGGATGGAGTTGTATGGCTCCACCACAGCCGTGGACACCTGAGGCGCAGGGTAGATGGCAAACTCCAGCTTGGACTTTTTGCCGAAGTCTACAGAGAGACGCTCCATCAGGAGGGAGGTGAAACCAGAGCCAGTGCCTCCTCCAAAGCTGTGGAAGACCAGGAAGCCCTGAAGACCTGTGCACTGGTCGGCCTGTACAGAAAAAAGGGAGATGTCTATTTCCTGAAATACTCCAATGAGAAATCACTGAATCATTTTGTCTATTGACTTAATTTTTTTCTGGTTCCTTGGATTTGTCAAGATGGACTACTGAGGAAGTCTTGCTACCTATTACAATTTTCAGATAAGCTAACAAAGAACCTTGGATGAGTGAAGACCGTCCAGTCACTATGACTTACTATCATTTAGAGTTTCTTGCGTATGGCGATATGTTTCTTCAAAATGCCAACGTGACTATATTAATGAATAAAAAGTTTATCCTTATCTACATTCTTCACTGTCTTACCAGTTTGCGGATGCGATCAAGGACAGAGTCGATGATCTCCTTGCCGATGGTGTAGTGACCACGAGCATAGTTATTAGCTGCATCCTCTTTGCCGGAGATCAGCTGCTCTGGGTGGAAGAGCTGGCGGTAAGCTCCAGTACGGACCTCATCTGAAACAAGACATTCCCATAAAGCAAATCTAGTTCACCATACACTGGGTGTAAATATGACTTGATTATAACTTATTGGTCTGTTGTGTGTCCAGTCCAACATAAGACCTAATTTACCGATAACAGTTGGCTCCAGGTCCACAAAGATGGCACGAGGAACATATTTGCCAGCTCCGGTGTCACTGAAGAAGGTGGTGAAGGAGTCATCATGGCCACCAACGGGCTTCTGGCTTGGCATCTGACCATCAGGCTGGATGCCATGCTCTAGACAGTACAGCTCCCAGCAGGTGTTTCCCATCTGGACACCAGCCTGGCCAACGTGGACGGAGATGCACTCACGCTAAGGGACAAGAGAAAGGCAATAGGTGCGATTAGCATGATCTCGATTAGATGAAATGATTTTGAAATGGTACACAGAACTTTATTTATTTTTTGCTTTTATAATCGTGAGGGATGTTTGTCTGAAACGAGACATTGCCTCTGTATCCGTAAATGTGACGCAAAATGTAACTCGGTAAATATGACTCAAACTTAATTAATAATAAATAAATCTATTACACTCAGTTTAGTGAAAGACACAGCGTTTAAAAATTTGAAAGATTTTTTGGACATTAATACTTAATTTTGTCGTCTCCTGATACATTCAGCATATAGACACCATTATCCATATACATCTAAGTACAACAGCATGGTTTCTTTATGCAAATCTGCACTGCATACTTGACACAAACACATAGCACATTCTGACTGGCATTTGCTATTAATTATTTTTAAAAAAAATGTAATTATTACTGTTACCACCAGGTGGCAGAGTCAAGTCAAGTTGTACAACATGACTGACATTTGCAGGTGACAGTTTAGGTTAAGGAGAGAATGTGGAGCAAACACACACACACACACACACACGCATTCACACTTTCCACCCGGGTTGTGAAACCATCGTCCATTTCCACACGCCTGAATTCCACACCAGCTTCGAGCCGGGAATTGTTTTCAAAATAGAGGCTGCTGAAAGGTCATTGCTCTTTGAAGGTTTGCTAACCACGTTTACTCATACAGTTCCAGTTCGGTTCCTCTGCCTCACCCGCGAGGGCAAAAAAAAAAAAAAAAAACGTCATTGTGAGTCTCAGCAGGTTTGGGTGAGAGGTGAATAGTTAGAAGCCGACGCCCTTACATGGAATCTTCAGCATGTCTTTGTGAAAAAAAGGGAGCGAGCTGCAAATAAGCTTGGAGTGCAAAGAGCAACCAGTTGAACTTCACTAAACGTTTAAGGTTCATTCTTTTAATTATTATAAAGATCAAGTTCCTAATGAATATAACACAAGAACTGTTGTACATTTATAGTTTTTATACATAGTATAATGTTTGGAAACAAGTCTCTTTAAACTGAAATGTTGAGGGTTTTTAATGACGAAATTAGAACAAAATGAATAAAACTATTTAAGAAGCTGATATTATGATCGAGAAACAGAGTATATAAAATATTTAAGTCTGTAAATCCATTACTATTATTATAAATACACCACATATGACCTACTATATGTCCTATCTATGCACTTATACACATATGGCTTTAAAATCCTACGTGTCAGACAGAACGTCATATGATTAAGAAAGATTTCAAAATGTCCAGTAATGATTTGGGAATCTGGGACGGTGCTCCAGAGAACCGTCCCACTTTAGCGACTTTCCCAAAACAGTGCCTGCATTCATCTCTGAGTCAGCTTCTCATCTCATCCGGGTCATCCTCTATTTTTACCCTCCTGCCCCCTGCAGCTGTATGTTACTGTGGAAGGGTTGTAGTCGTGGACATGGAAACGTCCTAGTTTGGTCAGGAAGCTATTTATGGCATGCTATAACTATCCACTTTCTCATATGCAGCACCTTCTCCACAGCTAAGATATTTGTTAGCATGAACCTGTCCCCGGTAATAAGACCAAATACCCTGGAGAAATTTACGGTTGATAAAATGTTGAGGTAATGTTATTTTATCAACGTTACAGATACTGGGACAAACTTTGGGGTTATAGGGGGTTTTTGAACAATGTCGGCAACATGACGATGGGATAATATTGGACCGATGCCGCTAACAGCAATGTTGCAACAAAAACAACATACACACCAAACTGATGACCTGAATGGGTTTCAGACTCACCCTGTGGAGAAAGTGATGCGTGTTTACCACTGGACCACTAGGAAACACGCTGTTGGTGCGAGTAAACGTGCATAGATGACAACGAAAGCCGTGAAAATAGCCAACAACAGCATTTTACAGAAACATCAAATTAGAAAGCAGCTAAACCAGTAAAAAAAAATTCCTGCTTATCGTCCGAGATCTGTCCTGTGAAAGTGGACATGATGCAGCTTGAACGGTGTGCAAACACCATGTAACAGTAGAGAAATTTGCAAGCTGAGATGCACTTCACGATATTATATAAATATATAAAAACACTAAGACACATGCGGCTTTGTCCGTCGCAATCTCCGATCGGAATTCTAAACCCTGGATCCGGACAGACGTTGTGTAAATGGATGTTAATCAGCTTAAATGCTCAGAGCAAAGGTTAAAAATTCATTGTTCTTTGTTTGTACTATTAATAGAAATATATATATATTATAACATTGTGTGTGGATTTTTAATTCTAGTTATCTCAACTTCAAAAACAACATTGTCCAGACTTTGTCCTGATGGTGGAAGTCAATGCAATAGCTTTATTACAAAGGTCATGCTGGGTAGGTAGAATAAAACAGAACCTGTTCACTAAGCTTATACCCCTATCTCACCTATGCGGTTTCACGCGGTGGCCATAAGTACGGTTTATCATGATTCACCGCAAGTTTTTGGCGCTGTGAGTACGTTCCCATCTTTCCGAGCGAAAAATTAAACATTTAATTTTTTTGCCGGTCCTCGCGGAAGTTTGCGAACCTTGCAGATCTTCGCGGAACGTCAGCGGAGCGTCGGCGGGCAATCGCGGCAGCTCACGGTGCCCGACACCGCATCTCAACGTGAGTCAAACCGCATAGGTGAGATAGGGGTATAAGACTATTATCGAAGAACGCTTGCGTGAACCTGTTTCCAGTTCGAGAGCTGTACCATTAACTCCAAATGTCTCCATAAGTAAGATTTGGACTTTGGACGGTTTTTAACAATACAGTACCTTTCCTGATCCATGTTTATGCTTCCGTCTTTAGGAATACATTTAACATTCAAAGTCAAATCCTTTAGCAAAGAAGTGACTATAGCTACTGTATGTAGCTTGTGTTCAGGTAAATTAGTCACAAAATGGTAGTTTCATTCCCCACACCATTATTCAACAGGGTGTCTTTTACCCAACCATTTGATGTCACTCATTTGCATTTTGAGATCTAAAGGAAAAGCTGGACCTGAAACTGAAACAATTTCGCCAGGTAAAAACAGGACCTGAAGTCACATCAGTGGCTGAGGAAAACGAGTAAGACCTCAACTCACAGCTTGCAAAGAAGATGGTTGTGTTGGCTTCCACAAGTTATGACTTTTTTTAATATTTTTTTTAAATAAGATCATAAATGTCAGATCCAAGGTCCAAAGACGATGTGCTGGTTAACTGTGTTACAAGACATCATGCTAATCATATTGCACAATATGGGCAGACTTATTGACACAGTAAACACCAGATTTAGTTAGTGATTAACTTCTTATTGACATTATACACACAGGTCTTTTCTACTTGTACATGAAGAACAATTTTAACACTATATGAGTGAACTTATTATATAATGAAATAATGAATTCTATTTATTTCCTTAATTCTACTACAGCAGGTGCTTTTGAATAGTTAGTGTGTTTAATAGACTACTGTGTGGAAACTCAGCAGTGCGCAGTGATAAATGACAAAAACGTCGTGTGCAAAAGTCATGTGAAGACCAAGCTATTACTGCGAGCTTACTAAGACACATCCTCTTTGCATACCACTTGCATACTATTTGCATAAAAAAAAAAAAAAGATTCAAGGTTATCAAGGTCAGCCATCTTCTCATGAGCAATGACAGGCTTATTTGCATTGCATTTTTATTACTTATTTTAACAACTACAACTTAAAGCCTTTCTAAAACTTCCACACCGTATCCCTTTGTTGTCTTTGGTACATCATTATTTGCGGAAACTTAGTGCTGTAAATCACATGTAGCCCCTCAATGAGCGACTCATTCTCATTTTTCATTGCACTGTGATTTTTGATACAGTTAAGTATCACTATTTTTTCTTGATTTGTCATTTACTACAAGTTTTAAAGTATTAAAAACTAAAAAGTTATAAAACTAATGATCAATGAATTGCAATCTGCTCCATACCCCAGTCCAGCAGGTGGCGCCAGATTGCATCCCATACATGCAAATAGCAAAACTCTCACTATCAATACTCTGCAAAGTTGCGGGATATTTTTTAAGGAATTTGTCAACTTTATTGCATCAATATTTGTGAGTTTAAATAAATAATATTAAAAATTATATCGTTAATTAATGAAATCGACCAACAAATCCTACCCAGGATAAAGCAGCGCTTCAGGATGAATATATATTGCGTGTGTGTGTGTTTATGGGTGTGGGTGGGGGTGTGTGTATGCTTATCAGTGGTTATTTGCTGTGCCTTTCGTTTAACTGGCAAAGTAGAGAAACTGCTGCTGGTGACATTAAGCATGTTGACACCAACGGCTTCCAAATGACAACCTTCACTAGGTGTTAACATGAGGAAAACACTACATCTGGCTTAAGAACGTTGTGCGAAATGTTTGTCTTGTATACTTCCTGTATCCACACAAGTCTCTGTGTGTCACTTCTCAAGATTAAGCACAAAAAATGCTACTTGGAGATAATTGAAAGTGTGTGTTTATCTGTTACAGCTTTTACAGCTCAGCCTTCCAAAGTAGGATGCCTTTGATTTTTCTTTTTACACACACACACACACACACACACACACACACAAAGACAACTGGTCATAATGCTGGAAAAATGAATGAAAAAGCAACCGGTTAAACAGGACGCTGTAAAGCTAACAAACACACCCGTTAATCACACACAGCTCAGACCCTAATGGGTATAATTAGCTCTAAGGACCAGATCATTTCTGACTGTAGTAACACTAAGTTCTCTGATACTGCTTGTGTTTGTACTGTAAGTCAATTTTGGACTATTTTAGCTAACTGCGTTGTAAAATCGCTTTGTGTCAAAAGGAAGCAATCTGGGTGTCGCTCGCTGACCTACTGAGCTGAATTTGTTACTTTGGAATGAATGGATAAAGGTTTATGAAGAAAATCAAGGACACCAACTGAAAACAACCGAGTATGCGGTTATCATTCACCGCCATTGGAAAATTGTCCCATCAGAAAACAGCTGAAGACGAACCAATCACTGATAAACACTGAAAACCAATCACTGACTGGCAAAAAAAAAAAAAAAAAAACAGTGATTCACGCCGTAAAGCAAACAACCACTAATCATGACTGAAAAATGACTGATCAATGATTACATTGAAAAAAAAACTAACCAATCATTGAGCACCATCAACTCTAACAAAACAAAAACCTTTGATTGAGGTAAGATCAATGACTGTTAATAGAAACCGCCCACTAATAAGGACTGAAAAAAAACGGATCACTCATTCCCAGTATTTATTTATTTTTCGACTGGTCCAATACAATTCTTACCATTGCACTGGTTTGGTAAGATAACTATCTTACTGCATGTCCACCAGCATAAGGAAAAAATGTGGTTGGAAACTACAGCTCAACATGGACAAAGGACATGGAATTTATTGCAGGGTGAACAGCAAGGGCTTATCTGCTTACGACTGAGGAGTCTGGACGAAAGATGTCCAGGTGAAATGAACGACCAGTCAAAATGAAGGGAAAAAGTTCAAATCATGCTTTCCACTTTAAACTGCTTAGACTTACTTAGAATACTAGCACTAGCATTAAAAATACCCTGTCATTGAACCCTACTGAAAAACAACCTGTCATGAAAATGCCTAAACAGCTAAATATCTGATTTACAGCATTTATTATGAAACATCACTGGTACAATAACCTCAGTGAAACATGTTAGTCAATAATCATCTGTCAAGGAAAAACAAACCCCCACACAGTTTGTACAAAAACACCCAGTCATCATCTCCCGCCTGTTATATAACACTTTTGATACGCAAAAATTATTAATAGGATTGAGTTATGTGTCCTGATCTGATGTTGAGATATAGATTTTATTTTGCATAATAGTAGTATTGTATGTGCCTACGCTTAATGGTGTGTGGTAAGAATTCACTACGGGGCATATATTACAAACTCTACGGTATTGCAGCATTTTTTTTTTTGTCCAGGAAGTTTGAATAGAGCTCAGGCACGTGAATGCTAATGGTTTATTTTCTAAATGTTTTGTTAACGAAAGAAAGAAATAAAAATATAGCGTAGCGTAGAAACTGACCGACTGATTCTTCATACATGGAGGCCGAATATGAAGAAAATCCAACATTTATTATTAAAAAAATAAATAAACCCAAAAAAAAAAAAAAAAGCGCGAAACTCATGCGCACCCGTTTTCGCGCGTGCGCACGCCGCTCTTTGAAGTACGTAGCATGATAAAATGTATACATCTGGCGAGAGCATTGGGAATCAGGATTCATCGCGCAATTATTATTTGAATTTAAGCTCAATTAAAATGAAAACCGTCATATTGTTAGTTTAAGATACCGCGTTACGCTTTTCCTATCACTGAAAAAAATCAGGACTGTTTATTACATAAGAATATTTAATACATATATTTGTATACATATATTATAAAACATGAACAGTTTTCTTTATTTCTCTACTCACCATTTTGCTCTTGTATCTTCTCACTGTGTACCTACAATGGGGTAATAGAGTGAGACAGGAACGCCTGCTGCTGCCACACACTGCCTTTTATACATGCGCACGCAGGCACGCACGCACACCCGGACACATATAACACGCGCACGAAAGTAGGAGGAACAAACGCAATGACTAAGGCTAAAATGAGTACACGAGGCAAGCAAGTAATTAAAAGTTTATCTCAATATATAACTAAAATAAACTATATTTTAAAATATTAATTGCTCTATTTATATATATATGTTGTAGAAATATCAATCCTTTTTTTATGATGTAAAAAAAAAAAAAAAATCAAATAAATGGCCAAGTGGAAAAAAAATATATATGTAATATATAAGTCATAAATATATAGTCAAATAGGAACACCATTTTTGTTAATTCCCTATTATTACTATGTAATTTAATATATAGTTAAATATTATACTATATAATATTTTAATTAAAAACTACTCAACTCAACTCAACTCATCTTTATTTGTATAGCACTTTAACAACAAGAACGCCCCAAAGTGCTTTTAATTGAAATGCAACTTAATTCATAACATTTGTATCGTGTGCTTTTTCTGGATTTTTGGTTGATATTCTGTCTCAAACCTTTACCATAAACCTATGATAAAAATCATAGACCCTTCATTTCTTTGTAAGTGGCCAAACTTAGAAAATCTGTAGGGGATCAAATACTTATTTCCCCCACTGTATCTATCTATCTATCTATCTATCTATCTATCTATCTATCTATATATAGAGAGAGATTTATATGAAATGTATTTTTTGAAAGATTTTTTTTTTCACTTTCCATTTTCAATCATTTCTCTTCATTCTGTACCTCTAGGATTTATGTACACGCACCTCAGTAGTGCATTACAGTGTACATTGTATCCTCTTTGTAGCAGGAAAGTGCACTAGGTTACAAATGCATAGGGTACAAATGAATAGTTTTCCCAAAAGCTATTGTCAGAACAGAGAATGAATCACTCTTTTTTTTCACTCTTTTTTTTCTAACAGAAAGTAATCTGGGCCTACACGCCCTACATAGAGTATAAAAGGCCTGTTTAGTCCTTTATATGTGCAACATCAAACAATTTCATAGCTCCATCTACGTGCCACCCAACACATCTGTGATATTCTGTGGCAGTTATTTACAGGGTTGTGTTGCCAGCTCGATGCCCGATTGTATCTGAGCACTTGCGGGGTAAAAAAAAAACAACGGTCCAACAGCTGTAACCCGGCAGAATCATGGCTTGAACCGGGGGACCACCTGATCAGCAGTCCAACACCTTCCCCACCGAGCCAACCCTCCCCCATCAAATGCTTTAGGTTCATCTTATTATATATAAACATATGGTCCACAAAACATGGAATTTCTGTAATGTTTTTCAGGATCCAATATCTATCTATCCATCCATCCATCCATCCATCTAGGTCAGGGGTCGACAACGCGACCCCTTGTGGCTCTTTCATTCCTCTGCTGCGGCTCCGTGTGTCTTTGGAAAATAAAAAAACTATTATTTAATTGAAATTTGTTTTATATTAGCTTGTTAGTTTTTTTTTGTTGTTTTTTTCAAATGTAGTTGTAAATTTAAAGATATTACAGGTTTCTTGATTTTATTAAAGTTTAAATTATTGTATCATGTTAATATGATGTCGTCGATAATATACATAGTAATGATAATATGATAATGATAATAAACATAGTAATCTTTTTTCGAGCCTATTATTTTTTTGGTTGACCGCTGCCTGTACACACCAGTACACGTGAGATAAAACGATGATGTTACACAAACAGGAGGCATTTTTGGTTTGCTACAGGTGGATAAAGTTCGACTTTTTATTTCATATATACGAGTAGTACTGAAGTAGACATTGAATATTTTATTCGAAAAGTTCAAAATGTTTTTGTTGCATGCAGAAATAAGATTTCGTTTTTCTTTGTATCAGTTCAGTCACTCACTCACCCATCTTCTATACCGTTTTATCTTGTATTCAGGGTCATGGAGACCTGGAGCACACCATGGGGTACACCGTGGACAGGGTGCCAGTCCATCACAAGGCACACACACACATACACACACTCACACACTCATTCACACACTACGGGCAATTTGGGAACGCCAATTAGCCTAACCTGCATGTCTTTGGACTGTGGGAGGAAACCGGAGTACCCGGAGGAAACCCGCCAAGCACGGGGAGAACAAAGAAAAACTCCATGCACACAGAGACTGGAATCGAGCCTGGCCGGGAATCGAACCCGGACCCCGGAGGTGCAAGGCGACAGTGCTAACCATGTAGCAGTTCATTGACTTTATAAATGCAACACAAAATAATTTTTTTATAAACAGAATCAAGCTAAAAAAAAACTATATATGCAGTGTTATCTTTATTTAAGATTTGGAAACGCGTTCAAATAGCTCTTTGAATGTTTAAGGTTCCCGACCCCTGGTCTATGCGTTGATATTTGAGATTCTTACACGACCTTACTGCCCTCTAGTGGCGTTTATTTTCCATTACAATTCCTTTACAAGATATGATTATCCAGAGGCATTATCTGACTATTTGTAGTCATTCATTATGACTATATCATTCTGATAAAATGTATTTTCATGCCAAGAATAAACAAAGTTTCAATTCAGTTGACTTGCCTTTTATTTTCAGGAACTACAAACAGTTATCATGAATGCAATGCTCAGTAAAATAACTCGATTGGGGAAAAAAGCAAGAATTTTTCCAACCCTTATTATTTTGGGGTGCGACAACAACACAGTTGGTCCGTAAGCAATATAGAGAAAGAATGGATACGAATGAGCCTCAGAGTGTGTGTGTGTGTGTGTGTGTGTGCGTGTGTGTTTAACATACATTTCTGAAAATCATTCACTACCATGAGGGAGCGTTCCATTTTTTCAAGCATGTATTTGCCTTATTTGTTTTACTTGGGAGGCATTCCTATGTAACATCATATACACGGGATACAAGCTCAACCCATGCAGCCGTTATTACAGTCAATTACCATATAATAGACTGAGAAATGGGTAGAATGGGGTGGTGGTACTCTGTGGGCCCTTCCACTCCCTAAACATTCTATTAGCCATGTGGTCAGAAGAGCCTACTCTCCTCGAGGCCGAAAGGTGCGACACACCTAGAATCAAACAAAAAGCTTTGAATTGAAGAATTGAAGAGTTAAGCAGCTACTAACAATTATTAGAATTGCAAATAATTGCAAATCTCCCACTTAAAAAGATGAGAGAGGCCTGTAATTTTCATCGTAGGTTTACCTCAACTATGAGAGACAAAATAAAAGTAAAAAAAAAAAAATCCAGAAAATCACATTGTAGGATTTTTAAAGAATTTATTTGCAAATTATGGTCGAAAATAAGTATTTGGTCAATAACAAAATTTCATCTCAATACTTTGTTATATACCCTTTGTTGGCAATGACAGACGTCAAACGTTTTCTTTAAGGTTTTCACACACTGTTTCTGGTTATTTAATTATTCAATAAAATTATTTGATATAAATGAGAAAAATGTAACCAAAACGAAAAAGTGCAACTTATTTCTATAAGTTGAAATTGATCCTTGATGAGCAAGCTGTGGCCATGGTGGCAAGGAATAACTTTTTGAGATGGCAATAGAAAGAACACTTGACCCTGAAGCCAACCCATCCTTACTTGGGTGATATCAGATTGTGCGAATATTAAACTGCAATATTTAATATTATAACACTGAATGTACTGTACAATTTTATAACAGGAAAGGTGTTTGAGTTGAATTTAAAGTTAAGGGTGTGAATGGTTTGGCTTATCAACAAAGAAATGTGAATTTCTGTCTTGACTCCAAGATAAAAGGAACTCTTAAAAAAAAATGACACTATTTAAGCTTTCTGAGAATATTTACTTTTTTCTTACAGTTTTTATGTATTTGCATAGCAAAGACTGGACAAAGGCAGCACAATTTAAGGTGTTCAGTAATTTTGGTCACTTAAGTGCAGAGTTTGTTTTAATTGATTTCTTTACATGTTGGGAAGAGAATTTTACAGTTAGATTTTACTGAAAATAAATAGATATGATTTGTTAAGAGTTTTTATTAATTTCTTAAGTAATTTAAACCTCTTAAAAGTTTAATCATGACGAAATCCTACAGTTAACAATATAAAAGCCAAAACCATTTGGGTCATTTAAAGACTAAATAAAAAAGAGGTAAAATTGGGCCTACCCAAAACTTACTTACTGTAATCAATCAATCAATCAATCAATCAATCAATCAATCAATCAATCAATCAAAGTTAAAGCAGAGTTCTCTGCCTCTAACACATGTGGTTACAGTAACCATGAAGTTACCTTTTCAAGACGTCTGATTGGCCAAATCTTTCAATTTTCCTGGGAATGTAACAAATGGATTGTGGATCAAGAAAAAAAAAAAAGCTCATGTGGTTTGATGAGTCCAGATTTACCCAGTTCTAGTTATGGTCATCGTCATTCCTACAGACCGTACAAGCCTATGGAGGCAGTGTTATGGTCTGACGTTGCTTCTTTTGGTCAGGTCTAGGCTCAGCACCTCAGGTTTGTCCATTAATGGAGTTTTTCTTTCCTGTTATGTTATGATGTTATGGTCATATTCCATGTTGATGATGCCATGATTCAGCATGAGACATTGTTGTCACATATAGATTGCTCACCAAAGAACTTCACCACATTGAGAATCTTTGGGACGTGCTGGAGAAGTGGTTAAATTCTCACATCATCAATACAAGCTCTTAGAAATTAATGTGGCTCTAACTGGAAATAAATGTTGTGAAATTGCAAAATCATTATCAAACAATGTCACGGTTGTAATCAAAACAAAAGGTGGTCCAATGAAATATTAAAAATTATGATTTCTTTTTTTTTTTGTGTCGGGTAGTGTGTATGGTACTGACATATGATAAAATCATTTTTGTAGATGTGAAAACTAACAGCACACAGTTTATTTTTAGATATTTACTGTAAGTTATGATCTTAACAAGTGATTCATGGCTCTGATGTCAGTCTGTATCTACTGCTGGGAAAAAAGGGAACTGAAAGCTTCAAGCAGAATCAAAAACTTTTTTCACTTTTTTTTTTTTTTTTGCTTTAGGCTGCATTCCTTGCTATTAATCTCATTCAGATCACTCATGCAGAAAGCACCATGATGAGTTTCTCTGATTTGACATGTATACACACGTTTCAACAGCTACAGTACATTAAATAAAAAACACAACTGAATTCATTTAAATGAAAGACCAAATGTATGTTATTTATTTACATGCTGGAGCATTTACACAGCTAGCCTTTGTGAAATAAAATAAAATTAAAGCCTTTTTTTTATGCATATGCAAATTAAAAGTACTGTCACTGTCTGATCAGATTTTTATTAAAGTTTATTAAAAAGGAAACCACACCTACAGTACAGTAAATCCTGTGATTAAAATTACTTGTAGAATGCAAAGTAATTTTGATAAATGTTTCATTTCATTTTTCATGTTCTTTTACATAATATTCTGCTTTCTTATCTCTCATAAGATTAAATATTTTTGCTATTTTTACACAGGGTACAGCATAAAAGGCGATGAGTGAGTGAAAGAGAGAGTGTATGTCATGCTATTAGAGCCCACGGCATCCATTTTGGGAAAAACAACAAGCCTACACAAGGTAGGAAAAGTTTACACTTGGTCACTGAATATGGTGTATGTTCACAAATTATGAAGAAAGAAACTCCACACACATCGTAGCTGTTTGTTCTTTAAATGTGCATATTTTCGCTTTAGATTTTTATGTTGTTGTTGACATTTTAATTTTTAATTATGGGAGAAAAAAGGGTGGTGGTGTGATCAAGGCTCAGCACTGCTTAGCTTATTTTTATTTTGTCAAAATCAAAATAAAATTTGAATTTGTCTTTTTACTTCCAAATAAGCAGTACAACACAAACTGAAAACTGACACTTTGTTGTGAATGTTAACAGCTTGAGTGTACTTGAATATTTTGTGCATCTTGTTCATACAGCTTGAACCTACCTGTGAAAGTAAAGTCTTCTAGTGTTCATGGTGTCACTAGGACATTTTCTAAAACCTTCTATTGATGTTACTGCACTCCACTGCCAGTATGTTCTTAGCAAATTGGGACAATTCGCAATTCACAGCTTATTCAGTGATTTAAAATGAAAACTGATGATTTACAAGACCATTATGTGATGACACTGCATGTAGATGAAGTTTACTTTATTTGCAGGAAAAAAACATGAAATACAGAAAAGACGCGGAAGACGGTGCTGAGGTGGAGAGACGATGTCGATAATAGTGAATAATTGTACTGAAATTTATTACTTTTATAAAGTGATATAAAAAAAAGAATGATTGTTGCTGTTTTCTATGTTATATTCTACTTAAACTTACACTACTCCTTCTAACTCTAATTTTTATTTCTTTTTACTTATTTCTTTTTTAAATATTTAACTTTTCAAGTTAAGTTATTTATTTAATTCTTTCTTTAATATAAAATATGCAATAACCTAATTTGAACAGTTAATATTGAGATGTATCTGCTACTTATGATCTGTAAAGCTTCATAACGACTCTAATCCGAGGTGCTGGTTGTTAATAGGTGATTTCTGAGGCTGGTGACTCTAAATGAACTTCTCCTCTGCAGCAGAGGTCAGTTTTGGTCTTGCTTTCTTGGGAAGGTCTTCATGAGAGACAGTTTCATCATGGTGCTTGATGGGTTTTGGAAATGCACTTGACACAACACTGTTCTTACAAGAACTGTTCCAGAACAGCTGACCTTCATGTCTTAAAATAATAACTGACTGCTGTTATTTTCATATGCGTTATTTCATAAATCTCCAGTATTGTTCTGGAATGAAGAAAATAAATCAATAAACAAACAAACAAAAAATTTAATTAGAAGGTGTGTTCAACCTTTTGACCGGTACTGTACCTTGTTTGAACTTTGGGAATGTATCTGCCCTCACATGAATTAAATCCCCAGTGGGAAAACTGAACCACGGGGCTGCAAGGGCAGTGACTTCAAGCGTGTATAACATGGGAGGGTTGCATCAAGAGGGCCATCTGGTATAAAAACCTTAGCCAATTTAAGTATGGGGACCAGATTATTCACCATGGTGACCCTGACAGGCTGAAAAAAGATTTGGAACGTTCATAGTTATTTGTGTCTTTCTATTCTGATAGCATTACCAAATAATAATAATAATAATAATAATAATAATAATAATAATAATGTTGTGGACTCATCTCCCCACTGGTATGCAATAGTTATAATACTTGACTGTGTAATGTACAATATACACACAGACACATACAATGGATCCAGTATTATTGATGATAAACCCTTTGATTGCAAGCAGGAGAAACAACAAAGCTGCATACAGTACGGTGCCAAAGTCTTAGTTTTTTTTTTTTCCCTACAAACTATTTTTACGACTTCATTAGTAAGTAACTGCCAATAAATAAATAAATAAATAAATAAAATAAGATAAAAAAATTCTGATTTCCAAATGGTATTCCAGGAAAAAAAATGACCTTTTTAGGAAAAACATTGTAGGCTGGAAAGAAAGCAGCATATAATGTAAAAGAAAAGACATAAAAAAAAGGTTCTTTTTTTTTTTCTTTGATTTTCTCCCTAATTTAGTGGTGTCCAATTCCTCCCCGTCACTAGGGGGCTCCCACATTAAGGCTACTACTACCACTCAGTCAGGAGGGCCGAAGACTATCACGTGTTTCCTCCGAACCACGTGACGCCAGCCGACCGCATCTTTTCGAACTGCTCGCTCACGCACCGTTGGGGAGGAGTAACACACTCTGAGGACAGCGCTATCCGCTCGTTCCGCTTGCGTGAGTTCACAGACGCCCCTGATTGGTGGTAGTGCCGTGATTAATGTGGGAGCACTAACTACCTCTCATCCCTCCCCGCTGAGAGAGCTCAGCCAATGTATGTACCAAAGACTTTTGCACACCACTATACACACAAACAACCGACAGACTAACAAGCAAACTGTGAGCTAAATGGCTGCCACAAGGCTTTGAAACGCTGCTTTTAAACTAATAGAGCCACTTCTTTAGGTCAGGTTCCTGTGTTCCCATTGGCTCTGTTGACGCAGCTGATTGAGATTGGCACAGGGATCAACCTAAAGGATGTCAACCAGAGATAAGGAAGCAAACAAACGGTATGAAAGAATCAAAGTAAGGGAACACAAAAATGAAAACATTAACATGTAACAAGGTTTTACATTTTACAAAGCATGGCAGTGTGTGAATCCTCAGTAGGGGGGATTTGAGAGGATCTGGCTGTCTTGAGCTGAACTCCTTTAATAGAGGTGAAAGCGAAAGTAACTGATCTTCAAGCCGAGCAACTATTTTTTTTTTGTAGGTGTGTTTGTTTGTGAGAAGGAAAGTACTGAAATCTTGAGTTCCTATGGAGATAACGGTGTACAATATGATTAATTATGGTCTCATGTTGTTGTAAACATGCCACGGTAAGATTTATTCCATTTATAATGTGTCATTCAGAGTAAAATACTGTTTTGAATTTGTACAACACTGTTGTTTGGGTTAAGTGTGAAATCAGTGTGATTTGAATAAAATATTGTAATGTTTAAGAAAATTATGATTTTCAAATGAATCATACTTTAATCCATGCGCATGATTAACATCGAATACTAAAAGCTATAAATAACTTGACATGTACTGTATCTGGTTGCAGTTGGGAAGTGGACAACAAAATCTTGTCCTAGAACATTTACAAAAGACAACCTTTAACTGTAAAAAGCTTTTAAGGTGTTTTAACTTTAAGGTAGGTTTACTCAGTACTGAAGATTCACATAGCAAATTCCTCAATGCTAAGTGCTAGAGTGTTGATTTAACACTTTAAGTGTCCAACTGTGACCATTTTAATACATATATAAAGACTTTGGACTTTAATTCAACAATAGGAATTTTGCTGTGGCAGAGAAAACCTGTCCTTCTACCTTTTGGAGAATCTTAACAGTCATACTTCTGTGGTCAAGAAAACTAGGGGTAACAAGGTATCTAATAAGGTAGCAGTCTAGACATAAAGGCACTTTGCTTTTCAGTCAGTGCAGAATGTTGCAGTGCACATGAAGCATCAAGCGTCATAGGAGGGCTTACAGTATATTAGACCGTGTGAGTGGTGGTAGGAGTTCGATTATTATACCAAATGAGGGGTTGAAATGTTGTGCGCGTCGTGTTTCCATGTCACTAACAGTATAGTGGTAGAGGCGTGGAAACAATCAGACTTTCCTCTGATAAGAAGTATGTAACAGTTATTTGGAAACATTTCAACGGTTCCTCCCAGGTACCACCCTAATGCTAAGAGAGAAGGGAACCCTCCTTTTTTAATGAACTTTTAATGATCGTCCACCCTTTTATTTACATTTTTCAATTGACTACAGGAACTATTTGCTGGTAAGTGACACATCTGAGTTTTTCCATAAATTGTGTATGTGATTGTGGTAAAGACGGCAGATATGAAACCTTTTGAGCTACATACGGTAAATATCTTTGTTGGAACTTTTTAAAATAATTAACATTTTAAACTTGTGTGGTAATTGAAGTGATTAAAGGTACACTGTACCAGGGGAAGGATTAAAGTTTTTAATACTTTGAAAACGCTGTTCTAATAAAACAAGGAATGGAAAAAACACACACAAACTCCCTGCACACACACACACACACACACACACACACACATCCATGAGACGCGGTATTATAGACTCATACACTTATTATAGACAAGCACATAAACACATAGTACATGATACATGATTCTCAGTGTAAATGGACTTTCCACTTCATTCTCCCTGATTGGTAGTTGCCATTTTTAAACAGCCTGTTACAGGACAGTCTAGAAGACGCTGAGCGATTTATTTATAACCACCACAGAAGTGGGTGGTATGGAGGGTCGGAACAATGTCTGAATTTCCGATTCTATATTATATTCTATATTCTTCCAATATTAAGGTGCTTTCATGAAATAATATGTGTTTGAATATTTTCAAAATAAATACTGATTCTAACAAAGTATGCAGTCAAGATAAAAATAAATAAAAAATAAAAATAAATAAATGTGCAGATGAAAATTAATGCACGGTAAGGGGGATAATTTACAGGGTACATTAAAGATCTTTGTTGCAAAATTCACTTTGTTGTTGTTTTTGGACAGTGACATGAAGCCCCAGAATGTCTATATACACATAATACGAGAAAAACAAATTCTCTGTCTTTCTTCATTAAATTGATGACATTTGGTGTAGATGACAGTTTTGTTTTTGATGATGGAAAAATGTGGTTCTCTACTCAAGGCTCAGCACTGCTCAGGAGTTGCTTTCTTTTTTTATTTTTGTCTTATTTGCAACGGGCTCAAAAGAGACCCACAACTCTGAAAATGTGATAAAAGTGTGAAATTGTGATTGATTATGAAAATGCAATGAAGATGGTATGGTCAGATTCACTGCATTCACACTTAATACAATACTGCATTTATTGATTACAGTATTTTGCATTCTTCACAGAAGCCATTCAACAGTGAGATTATATACTTGAGAAAAAGTATAGAATTTTTATATTTTTAACCCTAGGTAAAATATTAAAAATATTAAAATTTAAAAGTGTTTACATTTCTATGTACTTTTGTAAAAAACATTACAAGTACAGTGGAACCTCAGATTGTGATTAACGCGGTTTGCGAGTGTTCCGCAAGACGTGCAAAGATTTTTAATAAATTTTGACTTGAAAAATGAACAAGTCTTGGTTTACGAGTACCGAGTATCATGCATCATGTGCTTCTTGTTTTGACGACGAGCGTCACATGATCACAACTGAGCCAACGGTTTTTCTCTCTCTTGCGCTGCGGAATTGTGGGTAATTCTCTCCCCTGCAGGGTCTTAGTGCTCGTCTCTTACTGGTATAATCAACATCTGTGCACACGTGTACTGTTTACTATAACACTGTGACCACGGAATGTGTGTGTGTGCGCGCGTAATTTTACACTGTGCTCCTTCAGTCACACCAACACACACACACATGCTCTTGCCTTTATGTTTATGTCCTGTTTACTATAACACTGTGACCATGTGTGTGCTCTACACAGAAACACTGCTCTGTCGCAATTCTTTTCAAAGGTAAAGTGCAGGTTAATTCGTTTTTTACTTTACATTTATTAATTATTTTTATGTATTTATTTTTGGGCTGTAGAACGAATAATTTGAGTTTTCATTATTTTTTATGGGATTCGATTTGGTTTATGAGTGTTTTGAAATAAGGCCCCGCTTCCGGAATGAATTATGCTCGTAATCCAAGGTTCCACTGTACTTACCTACAAATTTCATTAAGTATCAAAAGTACTGAACTTGTATTAACTCACAGTAAACTTAAAGTCACAGTAAAACTCTCTCTATCTCTCTGCTTCCAGACTGTGAACTTGCTTTTTCATCGCTGACTGAAAACCCCTTCGCTTCTGATTTTAAACACCTGCTACATGTCTTGAGTGATTCACAGAAGGAAGGCAAGCAATTACTGTATGTATAATGGTCAGCAGCTGGCCACTTCAAATGCTGCACCCCACTTTGGTTATGTAACGCAACGTCATGCACAAATGTATTGAAGTAGAGATATTTGTTGCAGGATGTAGTGGAGTAAAAGTAAAAAACTTTCCACTAATAAAGTTACTCAAGTAAAGTACATGAAAGCTGTACTTAAGTGCAGTAATAAAGTAAATGTATTCAGTTAATTCCCACCTCTGCTCTTTCTTAAGTTAATTGTATTTTAAGACATATCTTAGGAAAATCTAATATAGAGAGCCACAGAATGTACTAAAGCCACAACTGTACTAAAGAATTTGTCTTGACTGGTTAAAGCTGAAGAGCAGGCAACAAAATCTTCTTCTAGAACATCTAGACAAAGCAGCCTTTACTAATCTTTTAATGTTGTTTCAAATCTTCTGACTCAGTGTGTGAGTGCATGAAAATGGCCCAAGCTCTGATTCCAGTAGAACTCTTCTCCGTGGAACAGTTCAACTGTTCAGTGTGTCTGGATCTCCTGAAGGAACCGGTGACTACTTGCTGCGGCCACAGTTTCTGTAAAGTGTGTATTAATGGCTTCTGGGATCAGGAGAACAAGAATGGCTACTACAGCTGTCCTCAGTGCAGAAACACGTTCACTCCGAGGCCTGATCTCTATAAAAACAGCATGTTGGCTGAAGTGGTGGAGAAACTGCAAGCTCTGTCTGCGGGCTGTTACGATGGACCTGGAGATGTGGTGTGTGATTACTCCATTGAGAGAAAAGAAAAAACTGTCAAGTCCTGTCTGACCTCCTTGTGTGAAACTCATCTACAACCTCATCTTGAAGTTCCTGTTTTGAAAAAACACACCTTAATCGAATCAAAACTGCAAGAAAAGATCTACCCTCAATGTGACAAACCAAACGTGATGTACTGTACTGACCAATGGTGCATTTGCTCTTTGTGTAAGTTGGATAAACACAAAGGCCATGCCTCTGTAGCACTTTCAGCAGAGAAAACTGCGAAGCAGGTAAGAACAAGAAATCTTTACAAAACGAGTTCATCTGAATTAAATTTCTTACTTGCTTTAGTTCGTTACTAGATTTAAACGGCGACTGCAATGATTCAGTTCCGCCGAATGATTTGTAATACAATGCTGTATTACATTTCATTGTGGTGTTAAATAATGAAATGTAATACCCACAAGTGTTAAATAAATTTCTCCTTCTGACCTACTGTAGCATTAGACATAATCATGTTACAGCATTCAATGATCTTTGGAGGCACTGAACACCAACTCAGACAGGACTTTTGAACTTTAACCATTTAGCTGCCATTAATATTCACCTACATATAATTTGTAACCCACTGAATATAAGTCAATTTCGTATGCACGTAGGTAATGTATATGCACTCAATGGCCACTACATTAGGTACACCTGTTAAGGAAAATATTCTTTAGAATTAGCCAACCACATGGCAGCAAGTCAATGCATTAGGGCAAGTAGATATGGTCAAGACGACCTGCTGAAGTTCAACCCGAGCATCAGAATGTAGAAGAACGTGAATTTGAACATGGCTTGCTTCTTGGTGGCAGATGGGCTGGTCTGAAAACTTTCAAAACTGCTTATCTACTGTAATTTTCATACACAACCATCTCAAGTGTTTACAGATAATGGTATGAAAAACAAACAAACAAAAAAACCCAGTGGGGGCAGTTCTTTGGGCAAAAGTGGCTTGTTGATGCCAGAGGTCAGAAGATCATGGTCAGACTGATTCGCGCTGATAGAAAGGCAACAGTAACTCAAATAACACCTTGTTGAAAATGAGGTATGTCGAGAAGTATCTCTGAACACACAACACATCGGAACTTGAAGCAGATGTGCTACAGTAGCAGAAGACCACACCTGTTGCCCCTTCTGTCAGCTAAGAACAGGAAACCAAGGCTACGATTCACATGGGCTCACCAAACTCAGACAACATAAGATTGGAAACATGTTGCCTGGTTGGATGAGTCTTGATTTTTGCTGTGACATTCGGATGGTAGGGCGAAAATTGGGTTTAAACAACATGAAATCATGTATCAATAGTTCAGGCCATAGATGGTGGTGTAATGGTGTGGGGTAGATTTTCTTGCCACACTTTGTGCCCCAATTAAGCATGGGCCATGACCATGGCCATCCCTTTATGAATACAGGATTACGCGTCATGTCACAAAGCTAAAATCATCTCAAACTGGTTTCTTGAACATGACCATGAGTTCACTGTACTCAAATGGCCTATTCAATCACCAGATCTCAATCCAATAGAGCAACTATTGGGATGTGATGGAATGGAAGATTTGCCTCATGGACTGTGCAGGAACTGTGTGAAGATTTCATGTCAATATGGATCGGAATCTCTAAGGAATGTTTCCAAGACCTTGTTCAATCTTTGCCATGAATAATTAAAGTTGTTTTGAAGGCAAAAATACTGTCCATCACAGTACTAGCAAGGCGTACCTATTGAATTGGCCAGTAGTTTAATTGACTTTAAACTGTTGAAATCTTTCACAGAAGCTTGTGATTCATTTTTGCTTTCATCTCCATTTTGTCTCCACAGCTTCAGCGAATGGTTTCCACCTCAGAGCCAAAGAGCAGAGATGAACTTCTGAAATGTATGTACACGCATATAGCACACACACACACACACACACACACAGACACACAAATACAAAACTGAAACGTGTGTGTCTTTTATTTTAGACTACCGTTACCTGACACTGGATCCCAACACTGCGCATAAATTACTCATTCTGTCTGAGAAGAACAGAGTGGCGTCAAGCAGCTGTATACTACATATCTACTATGATCATCCAGAGAGATTTGACTCCTGTTATCAGGTGTTGTGTAAGGAGGGTGTGAGTGGGCGCTGTTACTGGGAGGTAGAGTGGAGCTGTCAGACTGTCGTGCTCATCTCAGTTTCATATAAAGTGATCAGGAGA
The DNA here is from genome assembly GCA_030014305.1 of Clarias laeviceps. Classification (NCBI taxonomy): domain Eukaryota; kingdom Metazoa; phylum Chordata; class Actinopteri; order Siluriformes; family Clariidae; genus Clarias; species Clarias laeviceps. The sequence goes on along the minus strand of JAQMYJ010000010.1, from coordinate 19,237,222 downwards.
AAAGGACAGGGAAAAGAGTGCGAGTTTGGATGCAACAATCAGTCTTGGAGTCTGTGCTGTTCTTCCTCATCTGTCTACTTCTATCACGATGACCTTAAAACTGATCTCAAAGTTTCACCATCCCCCAGAATAGGAGTGTATGTGGACCACTGTGCAGGGAATCTGTCCTTCTACAGCGTCTCCGATGCGATGAGTCTCATCCACAGTGTCCACACCACATTCACTCAGCCGCTGTATGCTGGGTTTGGGGTTTATGGAGGAGCTGTGAGGTTGTGTGATGCAAAATAACTGTGAACCAAAAAGTCCTGCATGTTTCCTTATAATTCTGCAATTTCTCATTGAAACTGTAAACGTTAAAGCACTGGGTTTAGACTTTGGTAAACATTTTTTTTGTGATATCTGCTGTGTATAAAGTAAACTCTATGAGGTGAAATATTTTCAAAAGATTATTATTAAAAAGAAAAAAGTGCTGATTAATTAAAAACTTTAAAAAGGTTTTAATTGAATTGTATGTAGACATGAATGTTTTTTTTTATTAGCTACTAATTCTGTGTAAAGAAAGAAAGAAAGAAAGAAATTATAAACTCTAAGCCATTGAAATGAAAGTGAAAGAGATTTCTTTTTAAACACACAAATTATCCATCAAAATCAATTAACTGTAATACAAATACCTTTACAGTATATTACAGTTCCCTCTAAAACTAGAACCTTAATGACTGCATTAAAACAAATTCTCCATTAAGAGGATGTCTTCTTTTTTCAGTGTTTGACTGATGATACTTATAGTTAGTAATTTAGTAACCAGTATTAGGATCACTCAAATGACGGAAACTTTAAAGCACTTTTTTTAAGTCGCTCTGGATGAGAGTGTCTGCCAAATGCCTAAATGTAAATGTAAATTTCATTATTTTGTTTGGAATTTGTGTGTGTAAAATAACGTATAAAATGAAATAATGATAAGTCACATTATATGATTGTGTGATATAACTGTATTACATGATGTGCTTGTACTGTAACACATATGGATTGTTTCAGCATGAAAACAATAAATGTATACACACACTCAAGTGTCAAAAGTTGGTTGTGAAGACTGTGATTTCTGTGGAGGGGAGAAAACAAACAAGCAAACAAATCCAATAACAGCATGCCCTGCTTTGTTTTAGTTGTTTTTCTACCACCATATCGAAAATAGGCGGGAGGTGGACTTGATACACCGAGAGACTAGTCTCTTAAAGCATACTGATATACCTGACGTGAGTTGTCAAGGTATTTTAATTTACCTAAACTAATTTGCATGTGCAGATCAGCTTATTCAGTTCTTCACAAAAATCTTCAGCCTTTCCCTGCAACCGTCCCTCCCTGCCTAAAGTGTATAGGTGCTGCTTGCTTTTAGAGTTGGTGTGTCAATGGTGAAGGCAGGTAGACGCAGCAGATTTAATAACCTCAAAGCAGCCAAAGAAACAATCCAATTCCTCATGGATTGTTTCTTTGCCTGCTTTTGTAATTAGGGATGTACTGTGTAACTTTCCACACATGTTGAGGGTCATTGTCTGTAAGATGGCCCTTGATCTTTCTCATGTACACTGCATCTTTTATACCTTTCCTCAGGTTGGCTCTGGCAGAAATGGATCGGGCCAGTATTATCTAAGCATTTCAAAGTAGGGCATTTCCTGGGCCAGTATTTACTAAGCATTTCAAAGTAGGAAATCATTCTTAAGTAGCTAAAAATTCTCAGAGTGACGTAGTTGTGGTCCTACTTTTAGGAGTAGGAGTAAGAGCAATTTATCAACATTCTCAAAATAGGAAATCACTCTCATCAATATGTAGGAGAGGAGTTCTAACAGGTTAGCAGTTGCGAAAGAAATGGCTACAGGCAGAAACGCATATTCTGACCCACAGTGTTCACAAGAAAACTGATGAAAAAGTTTTGATGCAGATCTTTGTAAAATGGCCAAGGTGGAAATGGCTGGAACAGGTAAGCAGGCTGGTGCACTTCCAAAGACAGTGCTTCAAAGGATTTCAGATGGAATGAAAACTTTTGGCAAGTCTAGAGAAACCTTAGGCAGAACAACAAAAAGGGAGAAAAGCACAGTTGTACAGTTTGGCGAAACCTAAACTGGAAAGTTGCAGGGCAGTAGACCTAGGTCAATAAAGCTTTCCTGTGGATGCCTTAAGTGCTTTAAAGCATATAGATGCTTAAATATATAACAATTTATAACAATATATAGAATATGAAAGTAATTAAAATAAATGTAATAGGTGTCCGTTGCCATTATATAATATAATTTCCGTTATTGCTGCGTGGATAGTCCTAGTGTATTTACAGCTGGAATATTGATTTCAGTGTGACATCAAGCTGTCAGTCAGTGGTACTGGACTTTATTCTGCTCCTCACTTGTGAGAAATAGTAGGATCTGTAGAACATGTACCAAGTGTTACCTGGAGAAAGTGGATGTGATCTTGTGTATGAACTCACACACACACACACACACACACACACACACACACTTTCACTTTCAGTTTGTTTGGTGGAGTCAACTAGTACTTTACACCTTGGTATTGTAGTGGAAATTATTTAAAGAAATCGGAGACTCAGTCTAAGTCACAATAAGAAAAGAAAATTTTTATTAGAGACCTCAGGTTTTGTTAAGCTTGACTCAGTTGAACCTGAGCATGAAAATGTGAGGAAAACACACACACACACACACACACACACACACACACACACACACACACACACACACACACACACACACAGTGCATCTATCAGAGAGAGGTACTTCCCCTTCTCTCACTCTGCTTATATACACTGAAGATTACTGCGTTCACACAAAATGTGTATGTTGCTGGACAGATGTTTCCTGTCCTTTTTTCTAAAGCTGGGGTTTTGAAATTATGGGTCTCCCACCTTGTTAAGTTCCCCTTCAAGAAGAACATGTTGCTCTAGCAGTTATCTTGCAAGCCCTTCTATCATCACTATAACTGCTAAGTAGCACCTTCAACTTGGACAATTTGATACAAGCATTTACTTTACCATATAAGGTTATCCATTAAAACTTTCTACCACAGTATAGATAGTATTCTTTTCTTCTTTACTGTTATTGTGGGATAATTAACTGTTTTGTAGTAAAGACGTCTGTTCTACATTATAATAATGAATAGTTTACATGAATGAAACAGTTTACAATATATTTGCAGTCTGTATAGTATATTACTGGAATTTTGGGTGCTTTATGCAGGTTATTTTAAAACATTGTTTTTCCTTCTGTTACTTTGATTCAAAATGATTGGTTGAGCTGTATATCTGCTTACTGCTCTTCTAAATAATGATCATAGCCTGTTTCAGCTCCTACACCTTCTTCTGCTTCTATTGGATTCTCTGCTAGAATTTCCTCTGCTCCTCCTTTAGCTCACTCTGTACTCTGGGCATTAATAATGTGTGGGGGGAATATTAATGACAGATCAAAGTTGAAAGTTTAAATTCCTGTGTTTAATTGTAATAATAATAATAATAATAATAATAATATCTATCTATGTATCTGTCACAGTCAGGCTCTGAACCCAATCGGACACAGCGACCCTTATCACCCGAATATTAATCACAACCACCTGACACCAATCAACCGAAACACATAAAGACGCTTCAGTCGACGTCCGAGCTCATACCCATGAGTGTGGACTCATCTCCTAACTTTTCAAGTAAGAAGATAAAGACTTACCTGTTTACTTACCTGTATCTCTGCTTTCAGAAGCTTTCCCGGTCACCGCCCCTGAACGTGGAAACGCCGCATTGCCATGGTATGTGGGTATCCGTCGGATCTCTTCAAACCCAGGTTCACTCCAGGTCTTGTAGTATTCTCTCATGCAAGAAGTAGAAGATAAGAGTTACCGTTGGTCGCGATACTTATCAAGTTGCCGTTGATGCTATCGTATCTTTACCTGCTAATTCCCTAAAGACATATCCTGCCTCTAAGTACGTTGACATTAATAAAAACTACCCATCTTGAAACTTACCTTTGTGTGGAGTCCATCCTTGTTACAGAAGCTCGGACCTAACCAACACGACAAGATGAGTGAAACAGACCCATTACGGGAGCTGGTGAAACTACTTCGGCAGGCGATGCTAACTCCACCGCCGCCATTACCGGCCGCAGCCACCACTTCTTCGGCACCCCCGGTCTCCAGCCCGATGGCACGACCAGCGCCCTTTCTCCGGCACAGAGGGGAACTGCAAGGGGTTTTTGCTCCAGTGCTCACTAACCTTTGCCCTACAGCCCTCCAACTATCCGACAGATAAGTCTAAAATTGCGTATCTCATTTCTCTTTTGTCTGGGCAAGCTTTACAGTGGGTGGAGGCAATCTGGTCACATGGGGGACCATTAATCGACTCATACGATCTTTTCATGGATCATTTCAAGGATGTCTTTGAACGGTCAGACAGTGAGGTATCAGCCGGAGAACAGCTCTATCATCTGGTACAAGGTAATCTATCCGTACAGGAGTATGCATTACAATTTTGTACGTTGGCAGCGGCGAGTGGATGGAACGAGCAAGCTCTCCTAACCACCTACCGTCAGGGGCTGGAACCCAACCTTTGACTCATGTTGGCGACCTATGATGACGACATGGGGTTAGAAAAGTTCATCCAGCTCTCAATCCGCTGTTCAGTACGGCTCGCCTCCTGTCGAACCAACACCGGGAACAATGTCGTCCCTGGGGCTGAACTACAGAGAGGGGAAGCACCTCCAGAACCCAGAGATGAACCAATGCTGCTAGAAAGGGGAAGGATTTCACCAGCGGAGAGAAATAGACGGCTGTCCCAGGGTCTCTGCCTATACTGCGGCAGCACGGGGCATCTCCGAACCGAGTGTCCCGTTCGTCCAGCCCGCGCCACGGTGAGTTCGATTACAACCCGAATTGAGAAATTACAACCCCTTACTACACATGTGACCCTCACTACTTGTCATATGACTGTTTCAGTGGCCGCCCTCCTCGACTCTGGGTCAGCCGGCAACTTCATCTCCGGGAAATTATGCCGGTACCTCCGACTCAAGACCACCCCGACCGAGAAAACTTACCAAATTCAATCCATAACCGGAAAACCCCTATCCCAAAGGTCAGTGCATCTGTTCGCGGGCCCCGTGAGATTACAACTAGGCCTTCTCCATCAGGAGGAAATAATGCTGTTAGAGTTGGAAAACTCCACCTCCGAAGCTACCCGTTAAACCGCAAACATTGTCACTCCAGACCACCTCCATCGAAAGCCCCGTGGAACAACAATCCGTGAGTATCCCTCCGCAGTATTCCTCCTTCGCGGACATCTTCTGCCCCAAAAGAGCAACTCAACTGCCACCGCATCGACCTTGGGATTGTGCGATCAACCTGATTCCCGGAGAACCGCTACCCCGTGGCCATATTTACCCTCCATCTCTCCCCGAGCGAGAAGCCATGGAGAACTACATATCGGAGGCACTTCAAAATGGCTACATCCGCCCCTCGACATCGCCAGCAGCCTCCAGTTTCTTCTTTGTGGCCAAAAGGGGAGGTGGATTACGGCCATGTATAGACTTTCGTACACTCAACCTCGCCACGGTGAAGTTTCGGTACCCCTTACCTCTAGTACCAGCTGCCCTTGAATGTCTACGTGGCGCCAAACTCTTTACAAAGCTGGATCTTCGGAGTGCCTATAACCTGGTGAGAATAAGGAAAGGGGACGAATGGAAAACAGCGTTTGTGACACCTACAGGTCACTATGAATACCGCGTCATGCCCTATGCCCCCGCCGTCTTTCAAAACTTTATGCATGAAGTACTCCGAGAGTTCTTGCAGCGGTTTGTCATAGTGTACATCGACGACATTCTGATCTTTTCAAAGTCAGAAATACAACATCGCAATCATGTTAAACAGGTACTCCACCGTCTACGAGAATCTCAACTGTTTCTGAAAGCCGAGAAATGTTCGTTCCACCAGCCATCAGTACACTTCCTTGGTTATGTCATAGATCAAAATGGAGTTGGGATGGATGAGGAGAAAGTGGCGACCATCAACACCTGGCCTCAGCCTACTACAGTAAAGGAGTTGCAGCGATTCTTAGGATTTGCCAACTTCTACAGGAGATTCATTAAGAGTTACAGCATCACAGCCGCTCCGTTGACTTCCCTTCTTCGCGGAAAACCCAAAGGTTTGAAATGGACTCCTGAAGCCACCACCGCTTTCCAGCACTTGAAACAAGCTTTCATTTCTGCTCCCATCCTCGTTCATCCCAACCCCGATTTTCCGTTCCGGGTAGAGGTTGACGCGTCAACCACCAAAGTGGGAGCCATTCTCTCCCAGCAACACGGAGAACCACCAGTATTCCATCCATGTGCGTACTTCTCACGTAAGTTCAGTCCGACAGAGGTGAACTATGACATCGGAGACAGAGAGTTACTCGCGATCAAGATGGCACTAGAGGAATGGAGACATTGGCTGGAGGGGTCCGCCCAACCATTTCTGGTACTCACTGACCACAAAAACTTGCAATATTTACGAGAAGCAAAACGGCTAAATCCAAGACAAGCAAGATGGGCCATGTTCTTCACCCGGTTTGATTTTAAAATCTCCTATCTACCGGGAATTAAAAACATCAAGGCAGATGCGCTCTCACGCCTGCATGCTCCCTTCGAATCCAAGGAAGAACCCGCACCAGTGCTTCCCGAAAAGTTGTTTGTCAATCCCATTCAGTGGGAGATTCCTCAGTGCCTCTCAGAACCAGCTCCAGTACCTCCACCCGAATGTCCACCACTCTGCCGGTTCATCACTGAACAAGATCGCGACCCCCTCATCCACTCAGTACATGTCTCACTAGGCACCGGGCATCCTGGGATAGATCGAACTCTCTCGCTTCTACGAGAACGTTTCTGGTGGCCCAATATGGAACGAGACGTCAGAAGGTATGTCCAGGGATGTAGAGAATGTGCCATGTCCAGAACTCCTCGACACCTACCTACTGGAAAGATCACTCCTCTACCCATTCCTCAGGAGGCTCATCATCACCTACAGAGAGCGGTACGGAGGTATAAGACCAACGCCGACCAACGCAGATCCATCACTTCAATTTTCCAACCTGGGGACAAGGTATGGCTCTCTACGAGAGATATGCGCCTCCGGCAGCCCTGCAAGAAGCTTAGCCCCAGGTATGTCGGTCCCTCCGAAGTCTTGGAGAGAATCAATCCAGTAACTTACAGATTACAACTACCAGCACAGTTCAGAATACATTCCATGTATCTCTGTTAACACCTTATCGAAATCCTGTCATTTCTCCCACAGAGCCTGGTCCTGAAGAAGCGCCCCCTCCGCCGATCATCGTAGACGAAGGGACAATCTACCAAGTTCGAGAAATCCTGAATTCTCGATGACGTGGTGGTCGACTAGAGTATCTGGTAGACTGGGAAGGATACGGTCCAGAAGAAAGATCCTGGGTGCCTCGTGACGACGTTCTTGACCCCACAATGTTGGAGGAATTCCATAACACTCACCCCAAGCGTCCGGCACCCAGAGGACGAGGTAGGCCACCACGACGGCAGAGAGGTCGACCCTCAGGAGCGGGTCGTAAAGGTCACAGTCAGGCCAGGCTCCGAACCCAATCGGACACAGCGACCCGTACTTACCTGTATCTCTGCTTTCAGAAGCTTTCCCGGTCACCACCCCTGAACGTGGAAACGCCGCATTGCCGTGGTGTGTGGGTCTCCGTCGGATCTCTTCAAACCCAGGTTCACTCCAGGTCTTATAGTATGCAAGAAGTAGAAGATAAGAGTTACCGTTGGTCGCGCTACTTACCAAGTTGCCGTTGATGCTATCGTATCTTTACCTGCTAATTCACTAAAGACATATCCTGCCGCTAAGTACGTTGACATTAATAAAAACTACCCATCTTGAAACTTACCTTTGTGTGGAGTCCATCCTTGTTACAGTATCTATGTATCTTATTATATAGCATAATTCTTTTATGATACCGGTGCCAAATCGATTCTTTAAAATGGTACTGGTGCCAAAAAAAGAGTCAATCCTTTTGCTCTTTTGTGTTCAATGGGAAAAAAAATCTGAATCAAAATAATCAAATTAATAAAAATGTAATGAAAAATTTTAATTTTAATGGTTTATAAATACTTACTAATACAAGCACAAGCTACATGTCCAAGAAATTCTTAGTTTGGAGATTATGCAGTAGAAAATAAAGAATAATTTATGAAATAAATGAAAAAAATAAAATAAACAGCTGTTTATGTAAAATGTTTAAAATTGTGCAGCACTGGCCATGATGTGAGATTGTTTAAAATGTGATACCACATTTGGTATGTGGCTGCCCTTCAGCCACGGCCCCCTGACATATGAAACCTGCTCTGATTTACGCCACTGGCTAGTGCGGTGGTGTGCTGAAGAGCATGAACTAGACACAGTGAATGAAGTCTTACTGCTCCTGAGCTGTAAGGGCGGAGGACAGAGGCTTCGAGAAGATAGTTGGGTGAGGATGCAGAATAGCTCTAGCTAGCCAATTGGCAAAGCCTAAGCACCATAGAAAGGCTGATGAGGCCCGCGAATAAGCCGGCAACTAAGGGGTGCTTTCCACAAGCCCCATCAGTCAGGACATAGGCTGGAAGCGGCTACGTATGTTGCAAGTGTACTAGGGCATAAGCCCGAGGTCAACTTTCTTGCAGAACTCCAGCACTGAAACAGTTCGGCAGTGGGCTGGGTCTGCATGTTACACCATGTCCTGGAATGTAAATGATCCTGAGGGACAGAATTTGTCCTGTCCTCAAAGCAGAACCTAGTGCGCTAGTCTTCTTAGCGGCG
>JAQMYJ010000010.1:19072148-19096222 GCA_030014305.1 Clarias laeviceps | reverse complement strand
TTTGGATTTTTACAACATTATTGTTGAAATACACAGTCCTGAAAAAGGGACGTTTCTTTTTTTGCTGAGTTTATATACACCCTGCGTATATCATACATATGTATATATGTATGATTTTTTTCGACCAGTCCCTGTACCTGAGCATGTTTAGAGGAATGTTTTTTTTTTTTTTTTTTGTAAAACTACACAGTGACCTATGAATCATTCAAGCATGAAAAAGCATCTGAACCACCTGTACTAGCATGAACCAGTGAGAAACAGGTGCAGATGATGACAGATGATCAGGTCGGTGATTATTATACTGGTGATGCTGAATGCTGAGTGGTTGGAACAGATAAGAGGGGAAATAAGGTTGCTGGTACATAAAAAGCTGTTTTTAAATTGTATGTTTAGGTACTTTGCAGCAAAACATTTGTTCCCATTTCTTTAATGTAATCTACATTATGTAATTTATAAAGAAACTTTACAAAGGAATGCGGGGCAGGGGACGGGGTTGGCGTAAAGACCTTTGCACAATACTACAGTACTGTATATCTGTTAAAAATACATGCAGGGTGTGGATATATAATTGCAGTCTCAGTTAAACTGACCAACTGGAAATCCCACAATTTTCTAAAAATGTTTTAAAAAAGAACAGTCTAAAACAGTTAGAAAAACAGCAATTCCTGCTGTAAATGAGTATTCACTATCTAGCTCATTCTGTTGTACTTTTAAAATGCTTACACCACTGCTATAACCTTAAATTATGTATTGTACATACAGTATGATAATAGGTGAAGTGGGTTTAGAGCGTTATAGTATTTAACATTTTTATAGCCAGCTGCTGCTATAACAATATTTATGCCCATATTTAAAAATAATAAAGGAATGCACACGCTTTGTCACTACAGTATACAGAATAATTTTGCAACGGATCCCAAATCCAATTTTTCTATGCGCCTATTATGAAAGCACTTTTCAGTCTTTGCAAATAAAAACACTACTTTTAAGCATCTTCTAAGGTTCAAGAACTTATGACAGTGTTGCGGTTTAAAAAAAACAAAAAACAATTATCAATCATTATACAGTATAAGTTATCATTCAATATTTTTTTTTACTTGTTGTTAATGAAGCTGTAGAGTAGAAACCAGTTAGGAAGGTGATAACATTTGGTGAATTAAGGTTTTGCTTATGTATTGTTGGCATTAGAGATGAATCAACCCAATATCCTTACTGTCCACTTTATTAGGAACACCTAGACAACGGTGCAGTTAACCAATCAGACAACCCATCTGCATCACACCAATGTAGAAAGCAGAAAAACAAAACAAAAAAAATAATAAACAGCTTTAGTTAATGTGCAGGACATATTTTTATTTTTAGCTGATCACACAAATATGAAGCAGGATCTTTAAGAAGTTTAACCAAACTCACTTCAAATGGGGTGCTATATGGTAAATTACAAATGACTAAATAATAATGACTAAAACTGCTCACAACTCTTTTTTGTATATCAAATTATGATTCCTCTTGATATTTTTGTGCTATGATATCAAGGGTACAATGTAAAAAAAAAAAAAGTTTAATGTTCATGTCTCTAAACATTTTTATGTTTGTACAAGTATGCCAATTTCAACTGATCATTTTAAATCCTCAAATTATTAATGAATTATTATCTGACCTGGAAGTCAGAAGGAATGCACGTCTATTAATGAAGAAGAGTGAAGAAATTCCAGTGTTAACCACTAGAGGCTGCTAAAAGCATTCAGAATATCATTGATGGGATTAAATAGATTTCGCAACACAAACCTGAGTGAGAGAGAGAGAATTGAAATTGAAACTGGCTGTTCACTCCTAATAAAAGCAAATTATTAATTAAAATATGACTTTCTCTAAGTGAGCACAATAAATAGGTTGCCTCGCCAGCAGCGCGGGAATTATAAACTCGATTTATGCTGATGACATCATTATTAACAGGGATCAGAACAACAGTGGACTTGTATGGCCTAACAAATTACATTTAAATTGAAAATAATAAGAGCATTTTGATTTTGTAGCATGAAATTAATACATATAGCGAAAGTCTGTTCACTGTACAGCAGAAAAGCACTTTTTGAGGAACAGTGAAGAAGAAGAAAGTGAGCAGTGTTGATACTACCTGAGTAATAAACTCCTGGTCACACACAGACACACACTATTTTAGAATGTAAAGCTCAAATTTCCATATATGTGTTTTTTATAACTCATTATTTAAGTTTAGAGGTGGTAGAGTGGTGTAGTGGTTAGCACTCTCCATGCTTGGTGGGTTTCCTCTGGGTGTTCTGGTTTCCTTCCAGAGTCCAAAGACATGCAGATTAGGCTACAGTAATTGGCGTTTCCAAATGGCCTTTCGTGTGTGAAAGTGTTGTGTTGAGATGTGTTCCCTGTGAAGGATTGGCACCCCATCCAGTGTGTACCCTGCCTCGCGCCCTAATACCCCTATCTCACCTATGCGGTTTCGCGCGGTAGCCGCAAGTACGGTTTATCATGATTCACCGTGAGTTTTTGGCGCTGTGAGTACGTTTACATCTTTCCGCGTGAAAAAATAAACATGTTTAATTTTTTTGGCGATCCTCGCGGGACTTTGCGGACCTTGCAGAACTTCGCGGAACGTCGGCGGGCAATCGCGGCAGCTCACAGAGCCCGACACCGCATCTCACCGTGAGTCAAACCGCATAGGTGAGATAGAGGTATAAGTCTGGGATAGGCTCCAGGTTCCTGTGACCCTGTATACAGGATAAAGCAGGATAGACAGTGAGTGAGTGAGTTAAACTTACAGTATATTAAGCCATAAAATTTGCCATTATAAAGGGTGTGGCCGATTTGAGTGGCAGTTGCATGGTTAAACAACTGTCTGTCTGCCATGCAAGACATTAGCTAAGCAGTTAACTGGAATCATTGTAGTTTAAAGTTTAAATTGTAGTTTGATTGTAGTTTACATGAATGTAGACGTCGATACAGGATGACGTGTAATGTATGCATGACAGAGTTCAATCAGGTGCACCGTAACGTTAGCATATAAAGTAATGTTCACCACCTTAGCATTTTAGTTAAGATAAAGCTAAGCTAGCTCGCTTGTGGTAAATAAGTTAAATAGCCGTGCTCCAGCCAACAGTAAGGTACTGGTCATTCCATTTATGTACCCATTTATTGAATAATTATTCAGGGGTTTAGGCCGAGTCAATTCCTGCCAAGATTGCGATGACCCACAGGTGACCTTCAAAACCACTTTTCCGAAATCCTATGAAAGATGTCACAGAGTTTGTCCAGTTCTATACAGTCAATGGGACTCTTCAAACAGGCAATCCATATCATTTTATTTAGTCTCTGGCTTTTATGACATTGGTTCTCACATCACAGCTGCCTGTCACCTCTTCTACATCATCCACCACCTTCTTCTCCCATTTACTTTCTTCTTCCAATTCTCTTCCATGATTTTGCACAGTTCTTCACCGCCCCAGTCCCTAGTGATATACCAAAGAATTTTGCTTTTCACCTCAATATTGACTCCAACAAAATTGGTTTTGTCATACCCATTTTTCTCATCACTCCCTCGTTTGTAGTCTTTTTTGTCCAGGTAATTTTCAGTATCCTTCTGTAGCACCACAGTTCAAAAGCCGTTATTTTCTTTCTAAGTGACATCGTGTGAGCGAAGGTTTCTGAGGCATGCCGCAGAGTGCACCATATTTGTGTATTTAGAAGTTTCTTCTTTGTGAGTTCAGAGGGATGTTTTTCATCAGTTCCAGGGCTGTAGTGGTAAAAAAAAGAGGTGGTAAACTATGAATTATGTGATCAAGGGAAGTCAGACCACAGCATACTGATTTAAAAAAAAAATTAATAAATAAAGGAATAAAATGTGAATTGAAGCTAACATTCCTGGTTAAACAACAGTATGCAAGGAAATAAACATAGCCATGAAGTTTATTAATCACCTATAAAATTATAAAACAATGCAATACAACATTGAAGATTTTTTTTTATCAACAGCCACCATTCAAAGAACTGAACAATCCATCATGCATTTCAATGAGAAAAAAAAAGCTGAATATTACAAAAACTATAAATCATATCACTACCTGGATAGTCCAATAATAATAATATGAAAAAATATTCACAAAACAGTTTTATATATTTATTTATTTTTCTTACTTTGTGTTTGAGGTCTTTTTTCTGACATCAGTAGGAGGAGGCTTGCCATATGCTTCAAAAATCCTCGTATATCCATGTTGTCAAACATTAACCGATCAACTGGGAGACACAAGGGACAATATGAGGTAGTGCAAATGCTGAATAAGCAGTGCAATAAAGAATACACTATGGTTTGAGACTGGCAAAACAATATGAATAACCCAAGGTGTCCTCAACACCTTGGGTTATTCATATTGTTTTGCCAGCTTATTCTAGGAATAACTTTTACAACTTTTTAAACTGCACTAATGCTCTTCAACCGGTGGTGGGTAAACGCTAGTCAGAGGTGGATAAACGCTAGTCAGAGGTGAATAAATGCTAGTCGGTAGTGGATAAATGCTAGTCAGAGGTGGATAAGCGCTAGTCAGAGGTGGATAAGCGCTAGTCAGAAGTGGATAAGTGCTAGTCAGTGGTGGATAAACGCTAGTCAGAGGTGGATAAATGCTAGTCGGTAGTGGATAAATGCCGGCCAGAGGTTGGTAAACGCTAGTCAGAAATGGAAATAAACTAGTCAGAGGTAGATAAATGCTAGTCAGAGATGGATAAACACTAGTCAGATGTGGATAAATCTTAGTTAGAGGTTGGTAAACGCTAGTCAGAGGTGGATAAATGCTAGTCAGAGGTGGATAAATGCTAGTCAGAGGTGAGTAAATGCTAATCACAAGTAGATAAATGCTAGTCAGAGGTGAGTAAATGCTAATCACAAGTAGATAAATGCTAGTCAGAGATGCATAAACACTATTCAGAGGTGGGCAAACACTAGTCAAATGTGGTTAAATGCTAGTCATAGATGTGCAAATGCTAGTCAGAGGTGGGTAAATGCTAGTCAAAGATGGGTAAATGCTAGTCAAAGATGGGTAAATGCTAGTCAAAGATGCAAAAACACTACTCAGAGGTGGGCAAACACTAGGCAGAAATGGCTAAATGCAAGTCAGAGAAGTGTAAATGGTAGTCAAAGGTGGGTAAATGCTACATGTAGTTAGAGGTCTGTAAATGCAGATCAGAGATTGTTAAACACTAGTCAGAGATGGGCACACACTGTTTACATGTTGTTAGCCTCCACTACAGCCCGGATCAGTTCCTGTGGCTCAAAACATTTACATTTAGACATTTGGCAGACGCTCTTCAAAAGCTTTGAAGTTTCCATCACTGGATAGATACTTACACTGGGTTACTAGGTTAATAACTAAAAACACTATGCTTAGCTTTGGCTATTCCTGCTCTGATGCTAATCTTTAAGTTTCATTTATCCAATTTTCAAGGTACTGAAAGTTAGTTACTTGTTCAATTATTTGTTTGTTAATTCTAATTTATTCATGCCCTTTGTTTTTTTTCACCCATGGCTACATTTTTCACATATTTATGTAGATGGATTTTTTTCAGCTAATTCTTTTAATAATTGCTTGCAGTCTTCATCTTTTATGTATGATAAGAAGAAGAATCAAAAGATATGCCACGCAGATGATTCTTTTGCTGGTAGAGTCATCTACATGGCATATCTTTTGATTCTTCTTCTTATCATACATTGGAACATCAAGGTCACAAATACCTTGGAAGGCCTCATGTGCATTGGTGTTAAACAGCAGAGGGGAAAGGATACATCGTTGGTATGCACCTCTCTTTATTTCTGTGATATATTCTCGTGTTATGTCTGTCTTTATAAATCTTTGCTGGTTATTTTAGATGTCCACTATCAGACATCTTTCTCACAGACACCTCGCTTCAAAAGAATCCATCAGGATATCATGCTCAACTCTACCAAATGCCTTAACTACTGTAAATCGAAAATCAATGAAGCATAAATATATTTATGGTTGTCTGTTGATGCTGTTTGTTGAGTTAAATATGTATTTTATCTATACCAGTAACTTATTGTTTCCTACTGCCTGGATTGTCTTAATTATCTCCTGATTCTGTATTTACGCTACTTTTGTTTCTGGGATAGCTCTCCTATCACTGCCATAAATTTCTTACATATATTTTTCTCATCTGTGATACACTGCACACTGTATTGTTAGTAGTGTTTATCCTTATTTTCAATTCTATTCTTTCCCTTTATTGGGTTTCATTTTCTTACTTCTATACACATTTCTGTCATTTCTCTCTTTCATTTTACGTATTTCGCCACATTTGCCTCTCTCTCTCTCTCTCTCTCTCTCTCTCTCTCTACTTGTCGGTACTCCCATCTTATCTCTCTCATAAGTTCTTGAATTTAATTTTTAAATGTTTTTCTTCCTTTTTCTGCTCTTTAGATCTTAAATTTCATCAATAATTCAATTGTTTCTCTTTCTCTGGCTTGGTTTTGAGATGATGGTGTCTGAAGCACATTTTAGCTTCATTGCAAGGTTATTTCATGTTTTGCAAACAGTCGGTTCTTGATGATTGTCGGCTTCATCGAATTTTCCTCTGTTCTCTTATTTTGCCATGTTCATTTTTATTTTGGCTACCATTTAGTCATGGTCTGAGAGTTTATCCACTTTATGTATTACTTTGCATCTAGAGATGCAAGTAGACTTTTACCATTTCCGTGGATTCCTTTCCATCTATGTATGCAAGTTTTCCATGTTTTCCTGCATTGGCTACAGTTGGATTTTGAACGCCTATATAGAATGTTTTATTGCACAGGCCTTGGTTCTACATGAGGAAGATTTATCCATTTATCCATCCATTAATTATAATTAATGAAACAAAGTCAGTCTGTATATGGTACAACTGTGCAGTTTTATTAGGAAATTTGCTATTTTTAAGTTTAATGAGCATCCTGCAAAAAATCCTGCTTTCTATTTTGGACATCTATCCAGCCTTCCATCTATCCAGCCTTCCTCCATGCATCCATCCATCCAAACATCCATGCTTTCACTAACCATCCATCTATTCACCAGTCCATCTTTCCATCCACCCAACAATCAACATACTGTATATGATTAATTAATAATCATATATGTTTAATATATTAATATGTATAATTAATAACATGCACAACTCTTTGCTCTAAGACAGGAACAGAATCTATTTGTCTGTCTGTCCATGAGTCCATTCATCTATTATCCATCCATTACCCATCCATCCACATATCCACCTGTGCATCCATCCACTCATCCATTTAAGCTTTATTTCACCCAGTGAAATATCGATCGATCAATGATGTAAAACATTCATCTGTCGCACCATTTTATAAAAACCATACACCAATCTATTCATCCATCAGTGTATTCCTGGTCTAATCCATGGATACATCCAACCATTAAGCCTTTATAAACAAATCTATCTATATACATATATATCAGTCTGTATTTATCTACTGTACACACATCTACAGATAGACAGTAACAAAGTACATTTAGATAAGTACTGTATGTATGTACACTTTTCTGTATTTTATGTGCATTTAAAAAAAAATCATATGACATTTACTTTACTACCATTGACAGACAAATATTGTACTCTCCACTACATTTCTGTCAAGGTTTTGGTACTTATTACTATGAAGTTGCTTTGAAAAAAAAATGTTTGCCTTGTGACGATAACCATGTTAAAAGCAATATATAAATAAAAGTGAATTGAATTGAATGTTAGTGGAGGTTTTTAAGCTATTTTTTAGTTTTTTTTTTTTTGCAGGTGAAAGATACACCCTATCATTAATCACTCAATCAGTTCAATGATTACTTAGCATTTTATGAACACTGATCAGTTGATGGCATAATTCAATATGAATCAGAAGACTTTTCTTTAATTTTCTGAAAAAAAATAAAGATTTATGCCAAAGATTAAAGATTTTATTTAAAAAGTTTGCTTTGTTTTCCTAAAACAAACCGTATCATGGCATACAAAAACTCGCCATCTAACCAGCGAGAGCATATTAGGGTATGCAAAAGTTTACTTCTAATATTTAAGTGTTTTTTTTTTTTTTTTTAAGTAAGTACTTCTTTAATTTAAATTAAGTCAAAATCTAATTGCAAAACTTTAACTTAAAGTCCAGTACACAGTAATTAATGAAACAAAGTCAGTCTGTATATGGTCCAATTGTGCAGTTTTATTAGGAAATTTGCAATTTTTAAGTTTAATGAGCATCCTGTAAAAAAGTGTCACTTATATAATATGCTGCTTTCTATTGTGGCATACAAATATTTTGACATTTTTTAACATTTTTAGTGATATACTGATACACAACATCACTGATACGCAAATGTAAAAAACAAAAAAAAAAACTAATGAATACTATAATTAACCAGAAAATCTATCTATCTATCTATCTGAATTTGTTCGGGGTTCACCAGTGTTTTCTTGTTGTTGCTTTTCTTTTGGGTAAGACAAAATTTGACAAGTACTCGAGAGCACCCTCAACAAAATCTTACTCTTCCATTTTCACAGTCTGCGTGCATAAACATTTCATCAGTGCGATGCCAAAACACATAGTTGTGAAAGTCAGAAACATAAAAAAAAATCTGTCATATAATCAAATTTGGATAACAATATGCTTTTGAAGGAATTATAATGATCGGATCATTTCATTTGTGGGCTAAAGAGATAATATTGGTAAATTGATCCCACTTAAGACTATAAAAACCCTTCAACATGTGCATTCTGCTTCTGAATGGCTTACAGATTGCAGTTAGTTGCTTCGTCTATCCAGTGCTTACTGAGAGAGCATGATTTTAGAGATCGCACAGGTTTGAGAAGTGATGCTGAACGAGCACTATGAAACACATAATTATGAAAACCACTATCCAGTTCAACTGGTATATATATATATAAAAAAAAAAAATCCTCAGTTACATAAAACTCTAACATACTGTAGGTTGTGTCCTCACTCCATGTGCCATCAAAATACTTAAAAAAAAAAAAAAAAAGAAATGTCTTTGACTGTGGGTCTTGTGGCTGACACAGCATTTATAGCCTCACATACTGTAGCTTTTTCCATTGCTGCATTTTTGAATTACCATTTGAGACCCCGGTGCTCACAGTCTGTTAGATCACATGATTCCATTGTTTAAGTTGATTTCAAAGTACTTCAATTTCATTATTGCTATAGTTCTTCTTTTCCTTCTTCTTCTACTTCTTACCTGTCTTTGGTGGCTTCTCACCAATTCTTATATGGTGTTTAGGCATGCCTATGCATCGCCAATGTAAGATTAAGGGGGATTCATCATTCAGCTCACCTTTGTAAGAGCAGATCGGGATGGTTAAGAACGTTTGCTGCAACTGCCGTTGATTTCTCTTATTTTTTTCCTCTTCATTTTTCTCCAAAGGGGAAATTTGCGAGAATGTTGCTATATGAAGTCCATTGTGTGTTACAAAGAGGGTAATAAATCCTAAACCAGAACAGTATAGAAGGTCTAATGAGACTTATTCTCAAAGGTGAATAGAAATAATATTAGAACTCACCCGGGAGTAGGTTTAATTAGTTATAGGGTGGAATGAGGGTCTTTACAGGAAATGCCTTTTAAAGGACACTGGTGATGAAGTGAAGACTGGTTAAAGCAGATTTAATAATGTTGATTTTGTAATGGAAAGGTCAGGTGTGTTCGCTTCCTGAGATGAACAAATGTCGGGCCAGTTTAGGAGAAAATGTGTGTGTGTGTGCAGAATTTGACGTTTCAACACAGCTCAGGTGAAAAAATCAGATCATTTCATTTCTCGAGTGTGTTGAGTGCAAGACCGTCTCTGTAATACGTCTGCGAGTATGAGTATGGAGTATGTACTGTGTTTACTCAACAATATCAATTACAATACTGGAATAACCGGAGCTAATTAGTATCATTACTAATTTATAGAGATTTTTATTTAGCTTTGGATATGTTGGATGCTGCTGCGCGCTGCTCGCTATGAGTTTTATCTTTAATACTATGAGTATCTTTAATACTAATAATGAGTGTAGAAATCTCAACCTCAGGTCGATGAAAACGAGTGAGAATGTCTTAGAAAAATTCAGTGTGTCTTAGTGCTCAGTGCTAGAGCAGACCTGAAGTGCTCTCGAGCATAAGGGTTGCTCTGCACACTCACTACTCCACTGCTCCGACTTTCAAGATTACCATAATATGCATGAATTCACAGCACCATGTGCTTATAAATTATCACTTAATTTATATTGTAGGAAAATGCTATGGTTTGTCCTCGTGGCATTTTTCGCCGCACACAGTTTGCTTTGCTTTGACTGCCATCAGTAATTGTGAAAGACTTCCAGATGGCTTTCATTGCATGTCGTCTGTTGCTTAGCATGGCAACATACTGCGTCCCGTAGTTTCACGTGGTATTTTCTTTTTTACTATTCAAGCAGATATGGGATGACATTTCCTAAGTTGTTTAAGTTTCCTCAATTCTTTACTTTTTTCCCCTACAGGTGCCAAGATTTATGGCTTCTGAAACAAGTTCATAATATATGAGCAGCTGAAAGGTGAGATGCATTGTTGGCTTTTAATTTAGACTGTTTAAATGAGCTTTTTTTTGTGGGGAAAGTGATTAATAATTAACGAATCTACTTGATTCAATTGAAATCTCATTAATGAAAGTCATAGATTTTTTTTTTTTTCTCTGCAATTTCCACTTAGTCACTCACTCATTCTCTATACCACTTATCCTGTACAGGGTCACGGGAAGCCTGAAGCCTATGTCAGGGGACTTTGTGCACGGGGCGGGGTACACCCTTAACAGAGTGCGCAGGGCACACAAGCACACACACTCACGACAATTAACCTAATCTGTATGTTTTTGGAAGGTGGGAGAAAACCTGGAGTACCCGGAGGAAACTCACCAAACACGTGAAGAACACGCAAACTCCATGCACACAGACCCCAAGGCGGGACTCGAACCCTCAATGTAATTAAAATTTGTGTGCGTATGTGTGTGTGAGAGAGAGAGAGTTAGAGAGAGAACCTTAGCTATTTACTTACAGTGAAATTAATTTCTAAAAGATGATATGTGGCACTTTTGCACATTTAAAATAGAGCAGTAAAGGGCATTGCTGATGTAATTAGCTTTATTCTTAGAGCAGCGAATGGCACAGAAGTTTCTACCTGTCCCACACATACACACACACACACACACAGAGCACAGGACCAAATTAGATCAGCAAAGCAGATTCACTTCAAAGAGAGAATTAATTACAGTCACACACAGCTGTTTCATGATCTCTCTCTCTGACACACACACACGCACACCATGGATAAGCTCTTCTGGATTTAAAAGAGAATTTCACAGAAATTCTTCGCGGACAAACTCTTTTTATTAGTTCGTGATGAGGAGAGGCGTCACCACACTGAGAGAAAGTGAGATTTGACAGATCTGATATGATCATTTTCATTACATTATACATAGCCATGGGTACAATATTTTATCAATTTTATCATGCACTTGCTTTTTGGCTCAGCTCTCGAATCGGGAAGGTGTGAACAGCAGCTGTGACTGTACAGTCAGAAGCGTTCATCAAACCTGTTTTCCTACACAATTTATTTAAAAAGTGCAGGTATTTGAGCTGAGGCATACAGTATGGGATAGGTTTGCTTGTTAGTGTTTTTAGTTCTCATATGCCTTGTTGTTTCTGTGGTTATGGCTATTATTGCTTTTGAGAGCACCATAGAGTAGATTGAGTCAAAACCTTGATCCTAGACTATAGGCAGATTATGGTGGATGTTTGAGAACAAGTCGGGACCAACACCATACATGGCATGAGTCTGATTCAAGTCCAGACACTTTGAAGTATGTATTTGTAGGTTGCACTATATTCCCAACATGACTTGGAATTTCTATTGAATTAATTAAAATAACTTGCATAACTTGACTTGTTAGTCTTTTTGCTCCCATTGACAGGTCGCTACAGCAGACTGACTGATCAACACAGCGCTTGGCACAGGTTTTACGCCAGATGCCCTTTCTGACACAACCCTCCCATTTTATCCAAGCTTGGGACCTGCACTACATCCAGTGGCTGGGGTTTGGGCATTGACTGGGAATCAATCCCAGGCATTCCACATGGCAGGCAAGAAACCTACCACTGAGCCACTAATGCCCACCAACTTGACTGATCTGTCATAACATTTAAAGCAGCTAGTTTTTGGGTCCCCCTTGGGCTCCAGTCCCTCTGGATGCGGCTCAAGCTGCATGCCACAAGGACATTGGCAATAAATATTTTGGATACTGTTGGTTGCAGGGTGTCTCAGACTGTCCGTCAAGCATATCCCATGGATGTGGATTGTAATCTAGGGAGTTAGGAGACCGGGTTTGTCGTCTTGGGCTCTTTGCATGCTGGGCCCCATGCATGCGTATGGGCTGTGGTGCAGTGGCCAGCGAAGTAACCCCAACTATTGGTGCTCCATTGGCTTTTCTATGGGATTGAACTGGATGGCTTGTCAGTAGTTTGGTGATCACTGTTGTTCAGGTTACATGGTAATGGTGCTAATGTTAGGGCTGATTGATGGTTAAGCCATATAAAGCGATAAACTATTACATTTCATACTGGTCTCAGGTGGTGTTAAAAAATATTTAGACTGAGCAAAGTTCCACTCAAGTTTATGACAAGACCTAGACCATTGATTTGTCATCTTAAGACCTTGACTGATCACATGCACCACACTACTAGTTATAACTCATACACCAAGGCTTGTACGGCACACACACACACACACACACAAAAATCTATATGGACAAATGGATTGAATTCAAATGATAAAAGACAGAGAAATGGAGCGAACCATCAGCAATTTTTTTTCAACAATCTGAACAAAAGCTGTCATTTAAGACAACAAAACATCATCCACTTATCAACAACAGCATCACAAACGGGTGAATTACTGAGAGTCAAGATTCCTGTGCGAAGCATCTCAAAACAAAAAGCTTAAAGCAAGAAGAGTACACATGAGGGCAAACAGGCACACACATCCTGTTTAGCGAGAGCTGTCGACTGCGACTGGAACAGCAGGACTCTCCATCATCCCCTTTGTAACTTACACTACACAGCAGGGTGCCTCTGTTCTCCAAATGAAACACATTCAACTGTGTAAAAATAAACCTCCGTCCCACAGCACGATTGCTATTGTACATTATCAGCTTTACTAAAATAAGTTTGAATTGATTTTGAAGGAAGAAGAAAAATGATGGTAATTAAACAACTTTACCCAAAGAGTTTAGGGACCAGAACATGAGCCGTAACGTTTATTGGTTACAGTGACATATTAATGAGGGTGATGTTCCCAGATCAGCACCACAGACTGCTGCCTGTAAAAAAAAGAAAACAGATCTAACCTTGACCAAACGGGAACACAGTCAGAAGTCTGAACAGTAAGAGCAGGAGGCTGGACACAGCAAATCAAGAGTCCTCTCAGATCAGAAACATAGATCAGAAATCTGAGCTTCTGCAGAGCCAGAGTTTGAATACTGAAGCTTTGGAGTGTCAGGTGTCTGAACATCTCAGATACAATAAAGAGGATACACATCTTATCTCAAATCAAAAGTCTAAACACTGATGTCTTACCAAAAGTCTGAACAGGGAAGATTTGATCATTCTAAAGACTAGCAGCCTGTAGCTCAAAGCATTGCTCTGGAAGCTAAATGCCAATAAAGAGTGTGAAAACTGCAAACTAGATCAACAGTCGGAACTCTGAAACGTACAGTAGTAGGGATTTAAAACTCTGTTGAACTCTGTATATAAGGAGTTTAAATACTGTCACTTTATTAAATGCTGACACTTAGAGTATAACCCCTTCAACATGTGAGTTTGAGCACTTAGGATTCTAAATACAGAAACACAGGAGTTTGAACACTGACACATAGGGGTCTGAACACTGCAAAATGGGAGCTTGAACACTGACACATAGGGGTCTGAACACTGCAACATGGGAGCTTGAACACTGACACATAGGGGTCTGAACACTGCACCATAGGATTCGGACACTGACACATAGGGGTCTGAACACTGCACCATAGGATTCGGACACTGACACAATAGGGGTCTGAACACTGCACCATGGGAGCTTGAACACTGTCATTTAGGAGTCTGAACACTTCGACAAATGCTTTGAACACTTCCAATTAGGAGTCTAAACACTGCAAATACAGCAGTTTGAACAAATTCCCTTTGGAGTCTAAACACAGATAAATCAGATTTTGAACACTGGCACTTAGGAGTCTAAAACCAAGTAGGATTAAACGGTTTTGGTGTCTAGCATTGTAAGTCAGATCGGCAGTCTGAACACGTTTTATCGAATCGGCATGAATCTGCATGCTCACATAATATACCTCTGATTAAATTCTTATTAGAATTCTGAACATTCAGCTCTGAAACAATATCTAAACAACACAGATTATTAAGGATCTAAACAATATAGTTGTTGTTAGTCTTTCGGCTGCTCCCGTCGAGGGGTTGCCACAGCGGACCATCAATCCGCACAACAACTTGGCACAGGATGTACACCAGATGCCCTTCCTGACGCAATCCTCCCATTTGATCCAGGCCTGAGACAAGCACTGTATGCAGTAGCTGGGTAATACGAGGTGTGGCAAACCAGCAACAGCAGGGTTTAAACCCAGATTCTCAGATCCCAAACCAACAACCTAGAGCCATAGCCACCTAAGCTACCACTCCCCTCATCTAAACAATACAGAGTAGGACTGAATCTCAACATGGACCACTGTAGAGGTAAGGAGTTTGAATATTCCCATAGGGGTTAGAACACTGCAAATCAGAAAGGTAGTCTGAATCCTTAAGTTCAAAATAGGAATTTGGTCATTGATTTCTGATTAAGCGTCTGAACACTACATATCAGATCAGATCAGACATTTTGAGTTTGAATACGGCAGTTTACTTTAAAAGTCTAAACACTGTAGATGAGATCAGGACTATTAACACTGCAGTTTAGGAAACTAAACACTGCACATCAGTAGTCTAAACACTATCTAAGGAGTCTGAACCCTGTAAGTGATCCGAAGGCTGAAAACTGAAAACCATGATAAGTCAGAATTCCAAATGGATAAGTAATCTGAACACATCTTCTTAACATCATCGTCCTTTCTTTGTGTGCTCCTCTGCCTCTCTTTGTTCTTCTCACTCTCCTTCCTCTAATCTTGGTTCTACTTACACTTCCTGCAGATTTCCTCATTATCCTGATTTTCCTGCTCTTCATGCTTGTCTTACTCTTCTCACTGTTCTTGCACTTCTTGAAACCCTCTGCTCCTGCTCTTGTAGGTATTTCACTCTTCTCTCTTTCTCCTCATTCATTTCTTTCCCTCATTCATCCTGCTTCCTTTGCATGCTGTTCTTCCATCCTCTGGTCTTCTTATTCTCTTCTCTTTTCTGTCTCTTTTTTTCTAGCCATTCTATTCCCACTCTCCTCTTCCTTTCCTCCTTTAGTTTTTTTTCCACTCTTTACATTTCTATGAATATTCTTTCTTTGTTTCATTCCTATAATCCCTCTTTTTGTTTTTGTCTCCCAAAGTTCTTATGCATATGTTTTTATAGCGGAACTGAAACACAGACACCAGCTTCCAAAGAAAAAGTGTTTTTTATTTTATTTACAGAGTGCTCAAACAGAAAGTTTCCCACTGTAGCCAGCACAGATACACACAGGCTTTTAGGGTTGCTCTGAGCAGGTGGGGGTGTCCAAATGGTAAAGTCAGCTGGGGCGCGATCAAGCTGAGTGGACCAGAAGGCAACTGAGCCAAGTAGGTGGTGCTGACACTTTTTTGGCTGCTTTCTCCATGGTGAAGCTTTCCCAGATTTCTCATAGTCTGCGGGAACAGGAAACAGTCATGAGACATGTGACCGTAAAAAGACCTATTTGCCAGACTGGGCCTCCACGGACCATTTATAGCCCATTTTTTGACAGCGAGACAGGGTGATAATCTGCATCCAGGCATGGTGAGATAGGCTGACCCGCCATGGACCTGTCCATGGTGCTGAATGAGCGCAGTTTGTGTACCTTTTGTAGTCCTAATATGTATGTCCTAATATGTATGTGCCAATACATATGTCTTTTTTCCTTTTTCCCTCACGCCATGCTTACGCAAATCCCGCTTACTCTTCTTCTAGCTCTTTACATTCCACTGTTTAACTTGCCCTTCTCTGACGTCTCATCCCCTTTGCCATCCTTGTCATCCTTTCTCTTTTTCTGCTTACTCTCCTACCCTTCCTTGTTCTTTGTATTCTCCTCACTTTCCTTGTTCCTCACTCTTCCTTCGCTCTTCTCACCAAAATGCTTCATCACTCTTCAGGATGAGTTAAGCACCTGTCCTCGCGCTCGTCCTGATCGACAGAGCTCTTTTGTTTCTGCAGCCGATTAGAGATGCTCTGACATTCAGAAGGTCAGATGTCAAAGTTTGTCCACTGCCAGTGATATCAGTCATACAGCAGCTCAATTTATCAGACTCACCTGTCACATCGATCATTGTTCACTCAGTCAGAGGAGAAAGATTGAGTGAGAGAAAGTGAGAGAGAAGGAAGAGAACAAAAAAGTGAAGAGACTGAGATACACGGAAGAGGTGGGCAAAGCAACGTGATTACAATACAGCCTGGTAACTTAAAACATCTGCAGATGGTGCTGATGATACAATCAGGAAACATGAACGAAATGATATATGGTGATTACATATATATATATATATATGAGAGAGAGAGAGCGAGAGAGAGAGAAAGAGAGAAGTTTGTGCCATGCAAGCCGGCAGCTATTTTCATTTTCATTAAAATATCGTTTTTAGTTTTCATTAAGTAAAGAGAATGTGGAGCCTCAAGGGGGTTCCCCAGTTCCACTTATCAAACGGAAGTGCATGATGGGATACACAGAACCTCTGGCACAGATTTATGTTCTGCTTTTATATTTAAATGTCACTCGTGCTTAGACTGTGGAGAATTTAAATGCGAGTGCCTGAATCGCAACGTTTATACTCGCACATGCAAATATGGCGATAATTTCAAAACAAAAGCGGCACAGCGGGGCTGAAAAGAGTGCTAAGTGTTAAGCCTGAGACATCAGTAAGGCCACATAGGTCAGAAAAGGGTACAGTGAGGGGCAGAGTAAAGGGTTAAATGTGGGATAAATGAGTGGTGTCAAACATAAAACAGGGTTATAGAATTAAGAGTGTTAAGTTAGAGCCCTGGGGTAGATGAAAGTGCTAAATGTGTAATAAAAGACATTTTAATAGGGTGTAAAGTGTAAGACATATGTGTTTGGTGAACACACACACACACACACACGCAGGCACGCACAGCAGAGTTTGCTTGTCCTTGAACACTGAAGGCCATTTCGGAACGGCTCTGAAACTAAAATTAACGCCGTAAAATTAACAGTGTGTGAAAAACACAAACAGAGGTGTAATAAATTAGTGGCATCGGCGAGCGATGAGGCATTTAAAGATGTTTAAAACACACTGCGGCGGATCCGAACAGCTCGAGAAAAAAAGCGGTTACTGTACAAAAAGCCGACACGTTATTAAACACAACACGTCTCAAAACCCGCTGTGAGAAATGAGATGTGTGTGAGGTTGTGTACATGTATTTATAGAAACGTCAGAATGTTGTCTGTCAGTTATATCACATAAACATTCTCTCATCCAAAGCGCACTGAGTCACACTCTGGGGTGTTAAAGACCTGAGTGAGGCAAAGTAAACTGACAGATAAACAGTAAACAGTCAAAAAGTCAAATTAACCTGCAGAGGCAAAACTTTTTCATTTATATTTAGAGAACAGTTATTTTTCACTGTTTGTTACGAAACATATCTTATAAATATAAATATCTGTACTTTCTAATTCACTAAAAATGTGAATAGCATTGTGTTATATAACCACAGTGGTGTGTAGCATTCGAAGTAGTAATATCTTCATTGCATGATTTGCCTTCCCCCCCCCCATGAAATGGTTAACAATGTACTGTAGCAGGTGTTTGAAACTGGTGATGGGTGCAGACAGCAATGAAAACAGAACATTCACAGTCAGGAAGTGCAGAGTGAGAAAGGCTTTTACTTTTATCACGACAAAGTTTACAGTGAGCTAAAACAAGCTCGGTACTTTTGATACTTAAGTAAATTTGAACGTAACTACTTTTTTGCATTTTTTCTCAAGAAAAAAATGTTAATGGAGGACCTCTACTTTTACGTGAGTAATATTTTACCTACTGTATGGTGAAATAAGGAAAAGTACACTAATCCTGCACGCGAGTAAAAGTAGAGATTATCTAGGGCAAATCTTACGCAAGTAAAAGTAAAAGTGATCAATTGACTTGTGTAATTGAATAAAAATGCAGAAATACTCACCCTCAAATTGTATGAAAAGTAAAGGGCTCTCTAGTAAAATCTCTCTCATTCTTTCTCCCTTTCTGCTTTCCAATTCTAAACGTGCTGTTCTGCTTCTGATTTCAAACACCTATTAAATTATTAGGGTGTCTCAAAAAAAAAAAAAAAAAAAAAATAGTTATACAGTAATAGTTTGCAGAAATTCTAGTTTTTAAATACTAAACACCCCTCTGGTTAGGGACCCCAAAACAAAGCCATTTATAGACACGCGGTTGCCAGGCAACGCCGCAATCAGCCTGGATATGCCGTATCTGGCGACGTGTCTATATAAGGGTCCTGATACCTCCGCACTTCGTAACACAAGCATATATATATATTTTTCTATTTACACCCTGTTCTTAGACTTCACCTTACACTGTAAACCCTAATGCTCAAAGTAATTAAACATATTGAGTACTGTTAACTTAATTAAATAAATACAATTAGTTCAAATTAATAGACCTTGATGAGTATTTAGAACCTTTTGGTATTTATGAGTTTGTAGAAATGACACTTTTCAAATTAGCTGGACAAATTTGATATTTTAAGTATCTGTAAGTACTTAAGTAACAGTAACTGTCACCTTAAAGTTCCACCAACTTGAAATCTTTCAGACTAGCAATTTTGTGTCTGACATCACCAGGGCAATAGGGCACTGGTGGCTCAGTGGTAGGTGTTTCGCCAGCCATGCGAAAGGCCTGGGTTCGATTCCCAACAACTGGATGAAGTTCCTGTCCCAAGCTTGTGTCAGATAAAATGGGAAGGTTGTGTCAGGAAGTGCATCTGGCGTAAAACCTGTGCCAAGGACCGGATTGTCTCCGAAAGACCGACAATTTATTTCATTTGTAACAACTTAAAAATATATATATATATAATTGCTATTAAATAGTGTGAGTTAAGCTACTCATCAATGCAAATAAAGAACGATTAATATGAATGAGTACAACAAACTCCAAAACTCATAGTTCAACTTATTTGGGTTTAGAGTGTACCTGTTAAGTTCTCTTTCTCTTTCTCAGTTACTGACCACAGGGTTTTGACTCATAACTCAGACATATGAGTATTCCTGGAACTGCTGGAGAAAAATGACCTGATCAGGAGGAAATATTTCAAAACCATGGAAGAATATGACTGCTGCTGGTGATGCGTTCCATTTGTTAAGGGAGGGAGGAGTCTTGGAGGAGGAAGAAGAGGAGGAGGAGTTTGGGGAAGAGTTTCATTACGAAGGGACAACTGTTTGTGATTAACGTTGTTCTACGTACTGTAAGTTTACACAATGTGTATTGAGGCGCAGCGAAAAGAGACGGCGTTGCTAAGCAGATAAACATAGTATGACGGCGTCCTGCTGAGTTTTTTTTGCATGTTTTTTTTTTTTCATATTATGCTTAAAAAGTACGAATAAATTTAAAGGGAAAGTTCAGATTTTTTAGATTACAATAGGTCTCAACCTGGAACATACAGTAAGTACATGAGGACATAAGGATTGTCACCTGGAGCATTTCTTATGGGCAGATAGTGGTGCCATGACCTGGGTTGGGGTCCGAGACAGTCTGATAGAGACAGATATGCAGTAATGTCCTCGCCATTCTGGACCGAGCTAAACAGTGATTTGAGGCCTTGGTAGCAATGCAGGTCAAAGCCATGTGTGGACTACTTGCTCTGCAGCTGTTTCACTCTTTCCCATGAGCCTTTGTAAAGCTTTTGGTGTGTTCTTGGCCCAAGTCACAGTAGGCTGTTTGAAAAGGCAGTGGGTCGAGGGAACAAGAGAACAAAAGCGCCAACAGCAAGAGAAGAAGGATGCCCCTTTGTGTTTACAAGCTATTTCAGGATGACTGTCACAGGTGGCTGCCTACGGAGGGGCATGACATCGACAGCACCAAGACCAGGTTCTACTGAAACAACAGTGCTGGCAGGAACAGCGGAGTGGGACCCCAGACAATGGATGAGGTGATTCACCTGGCAGAAGACCATCTGGTGTCATATCCAGGGCTAGACTCTCCCTCTATCTCTCTATCTCTCTCTTAGGCTCCTCCCCTTCCTGGTCCCAGGAGGCTTGGAGTTTTCCTAAATGCCTGAAAGCACATGAAAAAGGAAAAATAATGAATCATGTGTAGAAATCATATGGGAAGGTGAATTTCTAGAGCATGAGAAATTAAAGTATAGCAACATGACTCGAGGTCCCAGAGGCTCTCTGGACACTGACAGGAAATTGGGACATTTCAGGCTGAGGAGCTCCGCCTGCTCTGCTCTTCCTTTATTTTAATTATTACTACAGATTTCCTCCATTTGTTTATGTGTGTGTGTGTGTGTGTGCTAGATATTAACAAACAGGTCGCACATACACCGCATACGTGTATTTATAATTCATTGCAGCATGATTCAGTGTCCTCAGCGTGAGGGGCGTGTTGACTTTGCTGTCCTAGTTTGTGCAAAGCGACTGATATGTCTGTCTGAACTGATGACCCCCCCCAACACACACACACAGTTATTTTGAGCTTCATCTATTCAGTCAGACTGTTTTATATATATTTTTTGTCTATACTCACCTTCTGTACAACGATATTAAATCCACAGAGACTCTTTAGAGTGACATGCACACCCTCACACACATGATGTGCTTGCACTTTTGACCCACTGTCAGATATTTTATTGTATTTTTCTCACCTTTAGTCCTTCTTCATCCTCCTTATCCCATCCTACTGATTCTGTTTATAAGCTCACCTACACACACACACACACACTAAAACACTCAGACACGATCGTGTCCTGTACCTCGAGAGCCGTCAGGTCACTTCCACAATCCAGAAGCTGCTCGTAATTACAAATACACTTACATTTTAATATTTCTTATCAGAAATTTTGGAGCGCACTTTCTGCATATTTAAAGCCGCGGTGCCGATTTAAAGCCACTCCTGTCTAAACACGTTGTCATGGCAACCCGATTCAGACACGGCAGATTAATGTTTACAAAATCTTGAGTTTATCAGTGATGCGTTTAATAATTCAGGAGTATGTAGCTTGTAGTGTGATTAATTTTGCTTATCACAGTCCATAAATTACTCCATAATATAATTTATTACTGTTTCTTTATTGCACTTAAATACAGTTTATTAGTAACTTTTACTTTAAATTATAGCCTAATGTAGCTTAGTACTGTTTATTATGGCTTATTATGTCTATAATGTAATAGATTTCATATTGTTTCTTACAGCTTAATATAGCTTATTTCTATTTATTATGGTTTCTTATACAAGTTCCAAAGACCCAATTTCATTAGACAATAGTGCTAATACAGAGTTTACCAGCACTGGGGTGTTTAACTATCCCCTCCTTTAAAATAATCACATTTTGTTGCTTTGTAGCTGTATTTAGTCAGTGCAGCGTTTAACATCCAAGTGAAAGATTTAACACCAACATGCATCCAAAAAGTTCAAAACAGAATCACTGATTTGGAAAAGGATCATTCTCTCTCCCAAAAATGATTGGCACACAAAGCTTGCGCCTCTAGACTTTGCAGAACTGCTCAAGTTGCGTTAAATTTGATGGTGACTGTTCGTGGACTGCAGCCTTCAAGTCATTCCATAGATTTTCAATAGGGATTAAGTCTGGGCTCTGAGTAGACCATGCAAGAACATTCAAGAACTTTTCCCCTTTAACCACTGTGTGGTCAGTTTTGCTTGGTTCATTGGGTTAATGTCTGTCATGTAGAAAGGTAAACCTTCTTCCCATTGACAACTTTCTGGCAGAGGGCAGCAGATTTTCTTCAAGTATTTAATGCTATTTTGTTCCATCCATTTTTTTTTCCTATCCTGACAAGTGCTCTAGTCCCTGCTGCAGAGAAACACCATCATAACAGGATATTACCACCTCCATGCTTTACAGTAGGAATGGTGTTATTTGGAAGAGGTGAGCTTTATTGGATTTCTGCCAGACAAATTGTTTAATGTTGTGGCCAAATAATTCAATTTTAGTCTCATCTGACTCAGAAAGCTCAGTCATGACCATGACAGTCTCCTCCTTTTTTTTTTTTTTTGCAGCGAATTTGTGATATTGTTGTCGCATGCACACAATGGCCACTCTTTGCCACAAAGCCCTGCAACTGCTTCAGAGTTGCTGTAGGCCTCTTGATAGCGTCTCTGACCAGTTTTTCACTGGTTCTATCATCCAGTTTGGAGCAGCATCCTGATTCAGGGACGGTTCCATATTCCTTTTACTTCTTAATATTAGACTTATACTCTGCATCTAGGCAGTGATGAAACATTTGAATTTTTTTATATTCCCACTTGAGCCTGTGCGCTCCTATAGTTGGTTGATTGCTTCAGTTGCAATAACAGGAATTATTATTATTACTTTTTTTTTTGTATTGTACTGTACTAAAATTATTCAAGTTTATTACATGCTAGTAGAGTTTTGCAGTACAGTGCAGAGTTATTTACTTTAGTTTCATACAAAACAGTCCAGCTTATTACAGTTTATTTCAGTTCGGTATTCTGGGTTATAACAGTTTATTACTGATTAATGCACTTTATTACAGAGTGAGTAATGACTGTACAGAGTGGGAAATGTGTTTAGTTTGTTAATGATCATGTTAGTTATTGATGCTGAACAGATGTGTTTATTCTGTGCCAGTGTTAGGAGTTTAGTGTGTGTTGGCAAATATTCTCTTTCTGGCTGTGTGTGTGTGTCTGTGTGTGTGTGTGTGTGTGTGTGTGTGTGTGTCATAAATACATTGCTGGCATTTTTCCCAGAAAGGGATGTGACAAAATATCATTACAGCACAAACATTATCCTAAAAATTATAATTTAAAATTATCAGTTTGACAGCCCGGTCAGGACTGACACAGCTTTGCAAAACACACACACACACACACACACACACACACACACACACACACAGGGTCACAAACGTGTCCACGTTTTAATTAGGAATTTGTACACATTTTCTTTTTCCATTAATACAGTGTAATACATACAGTACGTACTGTATGTATAAGTATAACGAGGTTCAATTTACACCTAATGCTAAAAATAAGTCATGAAGTCCAGATGTAAGTGAAATATATACTTTATGAGGAGACATCATGGGCTAAATACAGCTCTGCTGAGTCTGGCACAGCAACACAATGTAGGTGTAGTGATTTATGTTTAAGGATTCATAACGTAAAAGAGTAATTACTAAAGAAAGCAATGGAAAATAATTGCAGGTAATAAGTAAAGAAACATCAGACCACACATGCCAAAGAACTGATCATAGGAATATCTCAGGGCTAAAGTTCACGGGACTCGGAGGAGGAAGGTGATTAAGTGAATTTACTTTGTTTCTGTACTTAAGTACATATTTCACTTATTTGTACTTTAGTTTACATCCAATTTACTTTCTCTGTATTTCTGTGTGGCTTTGTGTTACATAACCACAGGGGAATATTATAATAATATGAGTTTCCTTTGTGAAAAACTCTAAATTAACAACATTATAGGTGTTGAAATCAGCAGCAGAGTCGACGACAAAAACAGTACAGAGAGAGAGAGAGAGAGACAGAGAGAGACAGAGAGAGAGACAGAGAGAGAGAGAGAGAGAGAGAGAGAGAGAGAGAGAGAGAGAGAGAGAGAGAGA
>JAQMYJ010000010.1:19025609-19038914 GCA_030014305.1 Clarias laeviceps | reverse complement strand
ATTCATAGTTTTGATGCCTTCAGTGAGAATCTACCATGTAAATGGTCATGAAAATAAAGAAAACACATTGAATGAGTCAAGGTGTGTCCAAACCTTTGGCCTGTACTATATATATATATATATATATATATATATACACAGTACAGGCCCTAGTGCACCAGTGATTGGAAAAGAATGGATTTTTGAAAGTACAAGCTGAGGTGCACCATGCAGTGAGTTGAACCCCAACACATCAATGCACTCCATTGTGCATGTCGTAGCTGGTGACCTACAGCACTCACACGGCAAGCCATGTGCAGGTATCCACATGCAAAACAAAGTAACAGAACGGGACTAAATTAAGTGAGTGATTTTATTTTGAACATTATTGACTCCTATAGATGAACATCAGAAAATTCTTCAGATGAGACAAAGACAGGAAAGCAGTAATGAGAAATGTGATTCAGAGAAGTAAGATCTGGATGTTGTGTCCCAATCCCAGAAGACCAGCAGTCTCTGAAATATTTAAACCAGTCCATCTAGGACCAATAACCATGCCATGATTAAAGCCACAGAGCTCTGACTTTTCTCCTATTCTGATGTTTGATGTGGACATTAACTGAAGCTCTTGACTTGCATTTATGCATTGTTCCGCTTGATAAATGAAATTGCAATTTAAAGTGGCCCAGCAGTTTGATCTTTGCATTGTTGATATTTTTACATACTGTATGTTTTTACTATTATGGAATACTAAAAAAAAAAAATAATAATTCAAAATGTACAGCAGGTTTATAGTTTGGTAGTTCTTATGTATAAATCTAATCTCAGCAGTAGATAGATTAGTTCAAAAAAAGTCACATTTCAAATGTATTCACAAACTTAAAAAATACAAAATAAGATGAGAGAGAAAGGAATTATGAAACGGACGTGACGAGGTGTATTTTGGCACAGTGTTGTGAGTTCCTTCTCTTCTTCATTAATACCAGTAGAGTATGTTACTCATGAAGAATGTAATTTCCAAAGCTGTCAGTTCTTCCTTGTGTAAGACAGTCATTAAGAACAACCAGCTGTGAGATGGAACATGCTGAACCTGTGTCCTTAATTTACGTGTAACCATGACTACACCCACAGCAGATCACACCCTTTATATAACTTCCGGAGTTTTTATTTTTAGCTAAAATCACTTTTTTTTCCCCACACCGAGACAGAGAAGAAACTGTTCTTCACTTCTTAAGCATCATGGATGGGGTTCCCCAGAGCTCTACACTAGCTGCTGTTTATGTTAATGTTGACTTTAACTTTCACTGAAGCACAACTTCAGTGAGTTATATACATAAATACTTCCATACTTTCCCATCCCTAAAATTTCAAATACGGCAGTATACAAGAACAAGGTCAAGCAGCAGACACTGGGGACGATAAATCTACAGACTGCCAGAGTGCGAAAATGAATTTCTATTCACAGTGATGACCACAAATTCATTCGAATGTCACTCAACAACCGTAGGATGACCGAGTGACCTTTAAACAGAGTGGTAAAATGAAGCTGGGGTGAAGCACATGGCCAGGATGCTCAAACAGGCTCCTAGAGGCAGGAATAAAGTCAAGCAAAGCCAGAAAAAAGCACTCCATCAATGGGAAACAGAGAAGAGCCAGGCCTGAGGTTTGCAAAAGACCACAGGAATTGGACCGTAGAGAACTGGAGTAAGGTCATCTTCCCCCGATGAGTCCAATTTTCAGCTTCACAGTCTCACACCAATGTGTTAAATGTGGAGGAAGATCGGTGATGATCGGTGATTTAGCAAGGATAAGATCAGTCAGTTTTGTCTTTGTGGATGAATAAACCAAGCCATGTACAAGATTATTCTGGAAGAACCTTTATTTCCTTCCACTTTTTTTGGATTGTTTTTTCTAACAGGACAATGTTAGATGCCACACAGCCAGGTCAATCAAGGTGTGGGTGGGGGACCATCAGATCAATATCCTGTCATGGCCAGTCCAAGCTCTAGATCTGAACACCACTGAAACATCTGGAATATGAACAACAGAAAAAGGCACAAGCCATTATACAAAGTTGAGCTTCTTGAATTTGCACAAGAGTGGTATACAATTATCCAAAAGCAATATAAAAGACTGGTGTGATTGCAAATCAGGGTTATTCCACCTAATATGGCAAACACTGCAACTTTTATTTATTTATTTGGTGTGTGAACATTTTTAAAATAAATGCTATATAAACAAAAATAATGAAATAAATAAAAATAGAATAAATAGAAGTTAAATAAGAATACAATGTGTAGAAATTAAAATAAAGATATAAATCAATAGAATAGAATTTAAATAAAAGTTGCTATGATTCCTGGTCATAGCTATAATGATGTGATTTTATTTTTTTCTTTCATTTTTATATATACTTTTATATTCCCCCAAAAAATTACTCCTTCTATAGCAACACCTCAACAAAAACACCATGAAAATGAAATAAATTTAAATAATTCAATGATTATGTAAGAAAATATCTAGTTAATAGTATTGGAAGGGTTTTCCATTGCCTGGGTAAAAGTTTAAAATTTTCAGTCTTCAGGAAAGAGATATATTTTTATAGCTGCTGTGGGGACAGGGAATATTTTGTTGCGTAGATGCTCCAGAACATTCACACTAATTCTAAAATATTACTACTGACATATAAAGCACTGAATGGTCCTGGGCCACAGTACCTGGCATTTTACCATCCATCATACAGTACCTACTTGAATCGAAAGATGCAGGCAATTTGTTGGTTGCTCGTATAATGAAGACCACAGCGGGAACAAGGACATTCTGTTACAAAACCCTTTAATTATGGAATAGTTTTCTAATTAATCTTTAGGACTCAACCACAGCCTCATTGTTTAACTTTTGGCTGCAAACGTATTTGTTTAGGCAAGCCTTTTATGAATGGTCTTTACTTTGGTAAAGGAGCAGATCTGCAGGATTCATGGGTGTTCAGTTTTCTGGTGATGTTGGTATACTGTTTTCCCCCACTCTCATAAGTTCATTCAGGTGACTGGTTGCATTGTTAACCAGGGAGCACTCATGTCTGTGTTTTCTTTCTGGCTCTCCTGTTTGGATATAGCTAGTTCAGCTTGTCCTGTTGGAGTCCCTGCTTGAACTTAAACAAAATCTAGCTTGACATATCTCTCTCCCTCCGATTATGACCTCTTCTGCATGTCGGACTTGCCTGATTCATCCTGTTGCACTACTTCTGCTTGGAATTCTGATCATACAGAAACCACTTACTGTCCCTTTTAAAGCTAGACTTTAAAAACATAAAGACATGAAGATGGCTTTGGATTGCAAATGATGCAAACTGTTTTGCTACAATGGCTTAGGACATCAATTCCCATGATACCTTTAGGTTTTAAAAACTTTTGCAGCCAACTTTCCATTTGTAATAACATCAACAAAATAGACTACATGCAAAAACTTTAATGAATTTCCTGCTTACACAATTGCACTTCTTGACTTTAAAGTGCACAGTTAAATAAGATTTATAATCACACTATCCAACATCACATAGATGAGGATGGGTTTTCTTTTGACTCTTAAGGTCCTCTTAAGGTTTCTTTGTCATGTCATGTCAAACCAAGGAGGTTTTTTCTTTTCACCATAGTCTCACGTTTTAGGAATAATTTAGCATTTATTTATTGGGATTATGCAGTGGCATAGTGGTTAGTACTATGACCCCACACCTCTAGGATCAAGGGTTCAATTCCTGCCTCTGGTCAGTGTGGAAGTGAAACGTTTTAGAATGCGTTGTCCTAGGAAAATGATCAAATTCAGAGTGCTATTAGTATTTTCCTTTCACAGCATGGCCCTGTATCTTATTTTGTAAAATCTTTTTTTTTCTTCAAGTATAATGTAAGTGGTTTGTTAGACTGATCAGTGTTTAGCTGTAAAAGGTGTGCGCGAGTTCTAAATGGCATCTGCAGGTCATTAGCGGTGGCATTTGCATTGATCAGAGAAAATGGACACGGCTTTATTTACCGGAGGTGCCGTTAATTAATGCCTGTGTGTATATGTATGTGTAGGTGTGTTTGTGTGTGATAGAGAGATCACCTTCAGACCTCATTACCTTCTCTCCTGATGGACTGAGGAGACACATGCACTACATCACCCTGCATAAACATTGTTTAAGAAATAAAGATGAACCTTCTACGAACCTTTGAGTATACTCTATGATTACAGCAACATTTCTCCAGTATCCTAGTAAAATTATACACTGAAGTATTCAACACTCAGCCGTTGGAAAGATGGCAAGGAGACCTCCTGACCCTCTTGCGTGTTTTGTTTGGACTGCTAATTAACACTCAGAACTTGTGTCCATCTGTTACAGAGCACCTTGCCATCACACAAGCTCCATATATATATGCATCAAGGGCATTGACTTACTCAAAGGGCATTGAGTAAAGTGCAACTTACTCGTCTACTGGAATCCACCATGAATGAGATGCACAACATCATCATCGGTTCAACTGTGATGATACATTAATACACATTGAGTTGAACTACTGCACCTAAAGACTTATGACCACACCACTTTACCCAAAACTATTCCCAGGAAGCTTCATTAGCTCTTGAATAAAATGACTTCTTTCTTCTTATTTCAGTTCTGTTCTAAAATTGACAGTATAATCATACTACTGACAGGAAACCTTTCCTTATTCAGAGTGGTGTTGGATAATCATTCTGATGACCATGAGGGTGGAAGAAATGAAATCCCAGCTGGCATATTGAGACAAGGACCTTACATTTCATGGGTTCACTGATCTCTTAAATCAAACTCTATGACCTACTTTAGGAAACAGAGGGAAATTTAATTACGTACTAGTTTTTTGGTTCTAAACCGTTGGCTCAGATTCAGTGCTCATGCAAAGTTGTCTGTATCTCCTTGTATTTTTGTTATTTCTATAAGATCTATGCAAAGTTTGTGCTGTTGTGCCGCATTCCTGAGAGGAGAACCAGATTTGATAGCAGAAGAGTTTCAGCTGGTACCATGTTTATGCAAAATGATAGATCTGGATCATGGAATACAATGGCCAAATCAAGATGTGCTACAGTATGTAAGTTGGTAGATTCTTGCACCAAAAAGACCTTGCAAAAGTTAAGGGGGATGCAAACTTACCAGATCTTTATATACCTTCACTTGTTTTTTTTTGTTTTTTTTTTATTATTTGTTACTACAAGGGGTGTTCAAGTCAAACTGATTGTGATTGTGATTGTGCAGAACTGACTATGATTGTCCAGAATAACAGAACACGGGTATGAAAGTACATACAACTCATTTTATTTCCCTATATAATTCTATGCTCCACTAATTATACATCCCAACATTTTACTAGTGCTTTGATACCATCAAGGTAGAAAGGTTTCTCAAGACCCAAGTTTGCCATGTTTGGACTGCCTGCTTCGCGTCTGAAACGCTGGCCTCCCAGGAACTCCTTTAATGGACCAAACATGTAGAAATACTTAGGAGTGAGGTCAGGACTGTACGAATGTAACAATAACTCACAGCTGAGTTCCTGTAATGTGCAAGTGGAGTTTGCGAACGAGTGTGTGTTCAGTTGCAACAGACCAATGCGTCTCTTCCCCTATTTGATGTTGCTACTGTAAATGTTGATGGATGGCCATTCATGGACATACAACCTTCTTTAAAATGGTTGCACCTTTCAACTGTTTCACTGTGGATAATCCTCTCATCACTATACTCAGTTTTACACTTTTGTTACCAAGAAGTGTCATCACAAATGAACTTGAATACTGACCCCAGCAAAAAGTCACCACTGCAGACCATCCGATCCACACACAAGCTTGGCACAGATTTTACGCCAGATGCCCTTCCTGACATAACCCTCCCATTTTATCTGGACTTGGGACCAGCACTGTATCCAGTGGCCGGGGTTTGGGCACTGGCTGGGAATGAAACCCGGCCTTCTACATGGCGAGCGAGAAACCTACTACTGACCCACCAATGCCCCACTTGTATATTTGACATATAAAGTTGGAAAAAGATCTGACATTATTTATCTTAGCTCCTTCTTCGTCTCCTATATCCTTTATATCACAAAAACCTGCAGATGTAATCATGGTGTGTAGACGGTTTATATCCATTGTATATACACCAGCTCTTGAACTTGTATTCTGCAGATTTGTGCTCGCTTTGTGTTTTGTATATACAATCTATGTTGTGTATAGTTGCAGTTATCAGAAAGTGTAAATACTTGACTGTGGTCTGTACAGCTGCCTGTACAGGAAAGCGCCTTTTCTTTTGGGAACCGTGAACTTTTCTGCGTTTACGCCGCATTCCAGTCCTATTGTATATATGGTTCGAATTTTCATTGCACCGAATGAACCATGTTCATGGTCGGTCATTCATCTCTAGCTATATGCATAGAACATAGAACACTAACACTAAGTTATAATAAATCCTGTTATGCCGAGTTTCATTATTTAGCAGTCAAGTGAGACTTGAATTTCTTCTGGCACTTTTCTGTAGTCCTGATTTTTTAACAAATTCCTGCATGCATGTGGCGGGAAGCTTCATTACTCTAACAAAGAAGAAAGACCTCAAGCGCAAATTTATCCTGAGAACAGGAACGCCACTCAGGCCAACCGCAACGCTGAAAACACTCGGTACACCCAACTCACCAATGTGCTCAGTGTGCCATGTGACATATTTCAAACTTGTCAATAAAGTTAATGAGCATTAGAGCATAATATGAATGTTGATATCACACACACTCTTTAAGTAAACCTGACTGATTTCTAGCTTGACTTAAACACCAACACAAAGGCTTTCAGGAAGGTTAGAGATGTTAATTCTGTTCAAAAACACTTGATCTGCTGAGGTTAAACCCATTTATTTAGCTTGTGAATAAGAGAAAAAAAAGAAAACGAGAAAGATTAAAACGAGAGAAGGAAACATGGCGGAGGCAGGGGTTAGAGTAACGGTAGAGGCAAAGATAAGGTTAGGAAGTAAATAAATGCTGTACTAAACTTTAACATTTGAGCTCAAGCAGAACTCCATCAGAACACTGTGTGTGTAGTTCAACGGCGAGTTTATTAGGAACCGTTCTCTGTATAGAAATATGTACAAGACGACACAATGGGGAAAAAACGCAAAAACAAACAGTGAGTATGGAAACTAGACAAGTGAAAAGTAAATGAATCAGTGTAAAGCAATGAAACCGGGATGAACCGTGTCACTCTTTTTCCGCCAAAATGTAATATAGTACTAAACACCATAAGGGACAAGAGAGGGAAAAAATATGAAAAAGAGACACGACGCGGAAAAACGCAAGGAACAAAAGTTTTCTCTCTCTCGTGCGCGTTCGCTCAAGACGGGTGGGTGTTTAACCGCGTCAGTATGAACAAAACATCTATGGCTAGACAAGTACTCTTTGTTTTTGTATAAAATAATTAAAACAAATATAAAATAAATAAATAAATAAAAAAACTAGCAAGCAGTTAAGGAGTTAAGAAATCCCACCTTCTGCATTAGGATTGGCTAAAATAAGTCAATCTTATCTATGATTGGTTAGAGCAAAAAAAGGTGGGACTTGTCCTGTTTTTAACCCTGTTTAGCACAATATTTGTTCATTATTATGTCTCAGTGTCAATTAAATGAGTTCTAAATAATGTTGATGATTATAAAAAATAAGAACTATCGCAAAACTCGCAAGCTTCTGCTAGCACAGTTGTGTGAAGGAAATAAATCCTACCTGTGTTATGATTGGTTACAAGAATTCATTCAAGCATGAAGGCGGGACTTAAATCCTATTTTAAGGAGTAGTTTAAAAGACCTGGAAAGTGTAAGTTAAGAAATCCCACCTTCTGCATTAGGATAGGACTATATAATAATTACAATAATAATAATAATAATAATAATAATAGGTACAAAGTGAAATTGTCATTTTCTCTCCAGGTAGGAAGCTGGGGTCAGAGTGCAAGGTCAGGCAGAATACAGCACCCCTGGAGCAGATAAGGTTTAGGGTTTTGTGAAAAAGCTCAACAGTGATAACTTTAGTGTTGCTAAAGTGCCCCAATAAGATGTATATATATTTTTTTTCTGTATAAAAAGCAACTAACACAATTCATGTGAAAAAAATAAATAAAATATATATATATATATAAACAATTAGTTCAAAGAAACTTTTACAGTTCAAAATGACTTAGCTGCATAGGTTTGTACATCTCTTAACTAATAAATTTTTTAATTATCCTTTGCTTGTAATACAGTACTGTATATTACTCAAATATTTTTTTCTGTAGAAAACTCTACTGATTTATGTACTGTAGCTGGTTCCTCCATAGACCAGGCTGTCTCATTTCAGTTTGGGCCACACAGTGTACATACTGTAGTCTGCTAAGGCAACAACCCTATGAAGACAGCGCAGATCACTTCCTTTAAAGGATATGGCCCTGGAATTGAGACACACCCAAAGGTCCACCAGCTGTTTCTGCCTTTACCACTGGGTCAACGTAAAATGACATGGAAATTATCACATACAAAATCACAATGATTGCTTTTAATAAAAAGGTTTGTGCCATAGGCCAGATGTGGCCATTGGTTAATGCTGTGTAATAACCACAATTTTTAAAATGAAAAAAAAAAAAAAAAACACATAAATCCCCTTGTTCTTTTTCTTTTGTTTTATTTATATCTTAAATTACATATTTTATTTTTATAATATAGATATTTTTACAATTGTTGATGCTACATCTGCCATCATGTGTTCCATTCTCTTTCCTTGTTTGCAAAGAAACTACATTCTTTGTTGTCAGGAAAAAGAAGGCCACATTTCTCTGCCGCATTTGAATAAACCTTTGAAATGGGACAGCCTTTGTCGTGACACTGTGCTCTAATCGGCCTTCAAATGCGTCCTTTACAGGATGCAGACCCAGAATTGAGACACACGGTGCACACTGCAAAAATAATGCTAATTCTAAGGCCAGTGCCAAGAACTCTAAGAGGACTAATGAGAAGCACGTCAGGAACCCAAATAAAGACACCAACAGCAGTTAAGACAACAGTGAAGATAACAGATGCCCTTTATACAGTAGATCCAATTTGACACCCCTGATTTAGAGCTATCCATAAAATTCCTCTACCCTGTGCATGTAGTAATCGTTGTATAAGCCATATATTAGAATCACACCAAAAATGTTCTCCTGTGATTCTATTAGACTGCAACACGTTTTTTTACATACAGTAGTTTAGGTGTGATTTAATTGAGCTTGCGTTTAGTCAAACTACACCACACAACAGATGTGAAGAGGGTGAGAGATTGTTCTCACATGCCGGGAGGAACCAGAACCTGACAGATTTTCCTGCAGGTCCCCAGCTTTTTTGATTTTTTTTTTTTCAAACATTGTTCTTTCATCTCTATTTGAGAGACATCCTGTTCTTAGTAATGTCACCATACTGCCCCATTGTCCCCTCCTCTTAATGATGGCCTTCACAGTCTGCCATGCTACATTTAAAGGTCTGGAAATTTTTTTGTATCCCTCTCCTGATAGATATATTTTAGCAATGAGATCATGTGCATGCTTTTTAGGCTTTGTGCAGACCATCAGTCAGCAATCAGATAAACAGGGATAATCAGATTACTAAAGAGGTGACTGAAATATTATAATTAGTATTAAGCGCGAGTTAAAAGGTATCGTATAATTCCAAGCACAGTTATATGGCCGATAAGATCTCCATGTTTATGAAACCAGGTGGTTGTATGGTGCGATATAATTTATCATAGTTTGGATTATTATTATATTAATAATATTATTATCAATAATAATAATTATAGACCTTTTTTAAAAAAAATCTACTGCATAAATAAATAATGCGTTTTAAAAAAGTATGATGCTAAACAATCCTTTCAAAACTTCTGCCCTATTTCTAGAATTAATGTTACAAAAAAAATCCATTGAAATATTTGGACTAATTAGATTCAAGAATTCAGCAACACTATGCCATAAATAATAATAATAATAATAATAATAATAATAATAATAATAATAATAATAAGCTTAAGGTTGTCTCAAACAATACCTACAAGAAAAAACAAAAAAGGCTGTAATCCAGTGATCAGTCTTCTTAGCAGCTCTAAGCAGGGATGAAATTTCAGCATTGTTCTTTCTTCAGCTCTCGGGTACAAGATTTGATCCTGAGCTCCGATTACTGTCTACACAACTTTCCCAATGTTCTCCCTGTGTCTGCGTGGGTTTGTCAAAGTGCTCCAGTTTCCTTCCACTTTCTAAAAAATGATGATGGATGTGCAACTTGTCTAGTGTGTTGTCTCGTTTCATGCCTCCTTACACTAGGATTTGGATTCATTATGATTTTTTTAAAAAAAAGCAAAAGAACAATAAATTCCCACTAGCAAGCATCAGATAATGATTGGTTTCCAGTGTACATATGCAACATGGACTAAATGAATTTGATGCATCATATTGTAATAAATGCCTCAAATAATCTCTTGTACTTCTTGTACCTATTGCACATCTTGTTTGACATGAGATTTATTCAACTCTCTAATCCAAAATGACATGAAACTCTTAACAGTGGTTTCATCTTATCTTCTTACAGTTGGGTCCAAAAGTTAGTACCGTCTCTCTTAATTCTGAGGGTTTTTGTGTAACAACACAATAAAAATCATCTGACCATAGCAGGTCTTAATATGAGGCAAATACAACTTCAGACGAATAACATGTATTTTTTTTCATCGCGCATTATTATTATTTTTTTAACTGGAGCCAAAAAGAAAAAAAATATGTGAACAATACATAACAAAACAAGTACCCGCTTACTGCATCCACAGGATTTAAGAGGGTAAGTTGCAGCCGGATGCTGCTAATCATCAGCCCGTGATTAATCGAACATCAACAGGTGTGAACAGAAATTTTTGCAGTTTGCTAAAGGACATTCAAGAGTGTTAACAATGCGAAGAGGTAAAGACATACGTAATGGTCTTAGAGAAACAATTGTTGCTGCACATCAATATGGGAGTGGTTATAAAACTATTTCCAAACAGCTTGGGCTTCAATGTTATAAAGTGAGAAACATTATTTATAAGTGAAAAGCATTCAAGACAGTTGCTAATCTTCCCAGGAGTGAATGTCCAGGCACGTCCTGGGAATTTGGTGTTGCCTCTGTGGAGCGTATTAAGCTAATAGAGGTTTAAGGGGTGCCTTTGGAATACATTTATTCCGTATTGGAGCAATCTTTGAGGTTGTCGAAAGTCACAGAAAGACCCTTCAGGTCAGTATGGAGCATCATGGTTGAGGAGTATGCTATGCTAATATGCTCCTGCTACTCTTCAGTTTTTATTAGAATGTCTGCATGTCTGCATGTCTTTAGACAGTGGGAGAAAACTGGAGCACCCAAAGGAATCCCACCAAGCATGGGGAGAACATGCACACAGACCCAAGGTGGGAATTGAACCCGGATCCTGGAGGTGCAAGGACGCAATGGACATTGTCACAGAGCATAAATTGTAGAATTGTTGAAAATGGTTAGTTTTATCAGTTTGTCCCTAGTGAGCAAGCCAGAGGTCAATGGTGGGAATAAAAACACTAACTGAGATGACATGAGGAAGAAACTTTGAGAGGAACCAGACTGAAAATGCAAACCTGTCTGTTTTTCATTAGGATAGATGAGATTAAATTCCATAAAATTTTCCCAAAAAATGTGGGTTCTAGATATTTAGTCCATGGCTAAATCCAACCCCGTGCACTAAACTCCTAAACACCGGGCTCAATTAGACGCTACACTGCATATGAGGTTTATCACTGAAGCACACTGCAAATTCATACACAGTAAAATTTAACATTGTAAGACTTTATTATTCCAACTGAACCTGTATAAACACTGTAGGGTGTTAATTCAAAACTGAGAATTTTGCTGATTCTCTGTTATCCAAAATGTGTGTATCCAGGTGACTA
The DNA here is from genome assembly GCA_030014305.1 of Clarias laeviceps. Lineage (NCBI taxonomy): Eukaryota > Metazoa > Chordata > Actinopteri > Siluriformes > Clariidae > Clarias > Clarias laeviceps. The sequence continues at coordinate 19,026,956 of JAQMYJ010000010.1, read as the reverse complement.
ACAGGTGAGAAACCACAGCAGCTCTTGACAACTCACAGACCCCATATCTTGCTCCTCTAATGAGACCGTGACGCTAGCGCAAAGCCTAGCAGGAGTCTTAGATCTCTGCAACAACTCTAGTTCTCACCCCGTGCTCCCTTTTTCAAAGCACATAGTTCAAAACATTTTTCTTCGGCAGGAGCATTAAGAAGCGTAGCTGCAAAACATGACAGAGTGGAAACGGTCCCACCGCCTCCTCACATCCTTTCTGTCAGGTTATAATCATAATCATCTAAGGCCACCTCAGCGCATCCTCTCTAAGCGAGCACCACAATATCAGGGGCTATTAGAGATGCTAATAGGTTCAGCCCGAGACGATTTTTCATGCTGAAGCAAGCACTGGGTACTTAAATCACTTATTTCTGAGCCTTTCTTTCTTATCTTTTTCTTTTTTTGTACAGTAAGATGAGATAAGATTGAGGGAGTAGAGATTCTGAGTGGAGTGATACAGAGAAGGTTTTTGGAATTTGTTGTGAATTTACTGTTTTGTCTAAAAACACTGCAAGTCATGTTAAAAAAAAAAACAGTAAATTAAGTGGGGAGAAAACATTTAAACATTAGAGTTTTTAATTAATACAGTTTCCCAGGTTTTGTACCTGAAAACCTGTTTCCATGTAAAAGAAGAATCAGAATAATCATTTTAATTTTCATTTAAATCTAAAATGAAATAAACCATGTAATAAAATAATTTTACATTTATTGATGTGATAATTTAATGCTTCAATAATAATGAATAATATAATAATATAAAAGCCTTCATTAAAATAGATAAAACTCCCCACACACCAAAAAAAAAAGGGAAAAAATGGACAATTCATTAAATTGTACTATGTCTATTTCAACACAAATGGAACAATATTGCACATTTTAATATTTTAATATTAATTTAAGGTGTCATTGGTTTCCAAAATTTGGTTAGAAGAAAAACACAACACACATTTTAATCATATACATATGACGCAGACTGTACACAACAAAAGCCAAAACAGTGTAGACACATTTGAGTTATATGGTTAAAAATTATATGTTAAAATTTTATTTTTCATATGCACCACCATGCGCACTATCATATACAATAAAATCCCTATTTGGAAAATTTTCAATATAATTAAGATTAAACCAAATCTTACCAGCCAAAAGTAAGTGTCGTTGGAGGAGTTTCTTGTTAAAGATTCAAAGTCTCTCTCTGTCAGAAAGCACTGATTGCCAGTTAGAGTTCCATTAGAGGTTCTTAGAAAAGCACGTGTTTTGATATACAAGCACGCTTCCGGAACGAATTATGCTAATATATAAGTTTTCACTATATAT
>JAQMYJ010000010.1:18971982-18982837 GCA_030014305.1 Clarias laeviceps | reverse complement strand
TTCTGGTGTTAATGCAGTGTTAGGGGTCAATGCAGTGGTGTCTGTTAATGAAGTGTTTAGTATTAATGCAGTGTAGCATGTTAATGCAGTGTTTGGTGTTAACACTCTGGTGTTTATGTAGTGTTACAGAAGGTATTAATGCAGTGTCTGGTGTTAATGCAGTGTTTGGTATTAATGCTGTGTTTGGTATTAATGATGTGCCTGCTGTTTATGCAGTGTTACATGTTGATGATGTGTCCAGTGTTAATACCGTGTTTGGTATAAATGCTGTGCTTTGTGTTAATGCAGTGTTTGGTGTTAACACTGTGTCTGGTGTTAATGCTGTGTCTGGTGTTAATACTATGCTGCATGTTAACGCAATGTTTTTTATTACAGTGTTTGGCATTTATGCTGTGCCTTGTGTTAATGCAGTGTTTGGTATTAATGCAGTGTTTGGTGTTAATGCAGTGTCTGGTAGTACTGTTGTGCATGGTGTTAATGCAGTGTTTGGTGTTAACACTGTGTCTGGTGTTAATGCAGCATTTCGTGTTAATGCAGCATTTTGTGTTAATTTTGTGCCTTGTGTTAATGCGGTGTTTGGCATTAGTGCAGTGCCTGGGTCTTAATGCAGTGTTTGTATTAATGCTGGGTCTGATGTTTATGTAGTGTTTGGTATCAATGCTGTGCTGAGTGTTAATGGGTGTTTGGTATTATTGCTGCGCCTGGTGTGAATGCAATGTTTAACATTAATACTGTGCCATTGCGCCAAGTGTTAATATAGTGTTTGGTATTAATGCTGTGCCTTGTGTCAGTGCGGTGTTCACGGTTAACTCCATGCCTAGTGTTAATGTAAGTGTTCCTTTATTAATGCATTACCTGGAGATAATATAGTATTTTATATTAATGCAGCTCCCAGAGTTAATTCAGTACACTGTTTTAATGCAGATCCAGATGTTAGTGCAGCTTTCAGTGTCAATGCAGCTCCACAGCTCTCTATATAAAACCAGTTCTTAGTGTTAACACAGCTCTTAGTGTTACTGCAGCATCTGGTATTAATGCCAATTCAGCTTAATAGTACTAATGCAGCTCTTCCTGTTAATGTATTACCTGGTGTTAATGCAGCTCTCTGTATTAAAGTGGGGTTCAGTGTTAATGCAGTCATAATCAGTGATGCCATGCTCTTAAAAGTTAATGCAGCTTTTAGTGTGATACTGCTCCTAATATTAATGCAGCGACTAATGTTCCTGCAACTCTGCGTTAATGTAATGCTTGGTGTTAAGTCTTGATGTTAAAACGGGTCCCGGGGTTAATAGAGAGCCTGGTGATAATGTTGTGCCTAATGTTAAGATGTTGCCTGGAGTTAATGCAGACGATGGTGGGTTATTTCAACTACCTGTTATTCTGTGTTAAGTACAATAGATGTTGTGTAAACATCACCAGCCAGGTGATTTTACACCAAATTCACAAGGCTTTGATCTTGGAGGACAACAGGTGTGGATGTCTATCCAGGTTAATAGTTTCATGCCTCCAATGCTTCACACACACACACACACACACACACAGACACACACACTGAATTAATTCCAATATCTCTAGAATAAAATCAAAATTCCAGCCTGGCGGAGGTTCTGGCATCTCTCCATTCTCTTTACCTGTAGGATCTGCAGGTGTTTCCCCACTGTTATACCTAGAGGACCTGCAGATGTCTTTTAGTGTCTGTATCTGGAGGAGCTTCAATTGTTCATCTGGCTCTGTACACAGCAAATCAACAGGTGTCCCTCTGTCTTTGTACCCATAATGGAGCCTCAGATATCCACCTAAATTTTATCTGGAGGAGATTTCGGTGTCCCTGTGACTCTGTACCACGAGGAGATTTCAGTGTCCATCTGTCTCTTTGCCTGGATATTTCAGTGTCCATCTGTCTCTGTACCTGGAACAGATTTCTTTGTCCCTCTGTCTCTGCACCTGGAGAAGATTTCTTTGTCCCTCTGTCTCTGCACCTGGAGAAGATTTCTTTGTCCCTGTGTCTCTATACCTGGATATTTCAGGATCCATCTGTCTCTGTACCTGGAGGGGATTTGGATATCCATCTGTCTCTGTACTGGGAGGAGATTTCAGTGTCCATCTTTCCCTGTACCTGGAGGAGATTTGAGTGTTCATCTGTCTCTGTACCTGCAGGGGATTTCAATGTCCATCTGTCTCTGCATGTGGAGGAGATTTCCAAGTCTCTCCGTTTTTGTACCTAGAGGAGATTTTTGTGTTCCTCTGTCTCTGTAGCTGGAGGACATTTCAGTGTCCCTCTGTCTCTATTACTGGAAAAGATTTCCCTTATCCTCTGTCATTGTACCTGGAGAAAATTTCAGTGTCCCTCTATCTTTGTACCCAGAGGATATTTCCCTGTTCCTCTGTCTCTGTACCTGGAGGAGATTTCATTATCCCTCTGTCTCTGTACCTGGAGGAGCTTTAAGCGCTCCACTGTCTTTGTTTCATTTACAGTATATGTCCCTCTTGTGCAACCAAAATAGTTCTTATCTGTTGCAAACAAACTAGCAGATCATTTAAGTTCCTTAACTTGTGAAGTGGGGCCTCCATGGATCAGACGTATTTGTCCAGAATGTCCCACAGATTGTTGAACAGAAAATCTGGGGATTTTGGTTTGCAATGTGTCAGGACACATTATCCTGCTGAAAGAAGATACTGGGAATATCATTTCCATGAAAGAGTGCATGTTAGCAAGGTGGCACGTATCAAAGTTACATCCACATGAATAGTAGGACCCAGGATTTCCCGGCGGAACATTGTCCAAAGCATCACACTGCCTCCATTTACTTCTACGTTTTTCACCCAAGCCAGTGGGTTTACTCACAATTTTGCCTAAGAACACAGCCAAGAATAAAGAATAGTACAAAACACTTTCCTAGAGAAACTTCTCCCAACCATCCAAAAACAGTTTGGTGATTAACAATGCCTTTTCCAGCATGATGGAGCACGTTGCCATAAGGCAAAGGTTGCTTGGGAAACAAAACATTAAAATTTTGGGTCCATGACCAGGAAACTCCCCAGACCATAATCCCATTTAGGAACTTGTGGTTAGTCCTCAGTCCTCATTGATTAAGCAAGAATGGGCTGCCATCAGTCAGAATGTGGTCCAGAAGTTGATTGACAGCATGCCAGTTTGAATTGCATGGTATTCGTGCTAAAAAGTGTTTCACCTAGGTGTTCGGGTGGAATAATATAACACAATTTTTCATAAAACTTAATGCTTCTTATATCTCAATCCAAGCTTCTTTTTTTTTATCAAATAAAAAGAAATACAATACTTTTTAATTCAAATCAATGATCTTAATTGTCATTCAGATGAAACTCACATGAAAAGACATGAATCTGAAAAAGAGTATTATTATAAATGCTAAATTGTTAAGATTCTGCAACATGAATTTGACATGATTACGGACATTACAGATTTTCTGCTTTTTAAGCTTTTACTAAAAAAACTATTTAGGCAACCATTTGTACAGGTCATATGTTTCTAGAAGATTACACCAATTTTATTCATAAAGAAATGTGAATAATTTGCATTTCAAATTATTATCGTTTAAAGTGAGACAGTACAAGGCTAATAATGTCCATTTTTGGGAGACATATAAAAAATATCTCTCCAAAACAGCTGAAGTTAGAAATGTGAAATTATTAGGGAAGCAGCACTGGTGACTTGACCATGTTGCATGAACTTCAGAAGAGGCTAATTTGGCTTACACATTTTCATACTGTATGTTGAACATTAAAAAAATAAATAAATAATCAGCACCATTTCAAGAGGTCTTGAAAAAGGGGTCAACACTGCAAATATTGACTCTTTGCATAAACTTAATGTAATTGTCAATAAAAGTCTTTGAAACTGAAATGCCTGTAATTATACTGTATGCGAGCATTCCACTGTAACATCTGACAAAAAGAAGTAAAAAAACAAAAAACACTGAAGGCTTTGTGAAAATTAATATTTGTGTCATTTTCAAAACCTTTGGCCATGGTTAGTGTATAGTGTTGGAAATTGGTAATATTTTTAGGTGGTTGGAATAGATTATCTGCATTTACATTATTTCCCAGGGGAAAATACGAAATTTCACTTTTAGAACGGATTTGCATACAATGGAATTGCAGGTGTGGCCAAATATGTTTGTCAATAGATAGACAGACAGACAGACAGACAGACAGACAGACAGACAGGTAGATAGATAGATAGATAGATAGATAGATAGATAGACAGACAGACAGACAGACAGACAGATAGATAGATAGATAGATAGATAGACAGACAGACAGACAGACAGATAGATAGATAGATAGATAGATAGACAGACAGACAGACAGACAGACAGATAGATAGATAGATAGATTTTTCTGAGGTGATTTCGGGTCCTCCAATGTATGAAAAGTAAAGATCATTAAAAGAGTGCGTTCTGACCAATGTAAAAACAAATCCTCTCTTTTCTTTTTATAGATAGAAAGATCATTTTTTATTCTTATTGTTGTTGTTGTTGTTGTTTAATGCTTTTGGCACTAATGTAACTCGAAATGAGGCGAGCTAGCAGCACTTTCCCATCTGTTCTGTCTGTCATGTTTAGGATATTATTTAAAAAAAAATTTGTCTTCTGTTTTTCCAGCCAACTTTATCTTACCTTGACACCACAGGATTCAGGGTTTAGGTGTCCTCTCTGGGTGGCACTCTGGGCATAGTGGTTAGCACTGTCATCTCGATATATTCGTCCAAAAAAGCAGTAGATGCCGTGATGTAATTTGGCACATAACTGCTCATAACTTCACTTCTACTCGACATTTTGATTTTGATTCATTCATGGCACAAGTTTAACTTTTAAGTTTACCTTAACTTTAAGGTACAGACAGTTTTGTGTGATGCTGGACAGACATACAACATACAGACATAAACACAGGCAAACATACATGAAATATAAAGATATCACTAAGAGAGTGAGTTCTGACCAAGGTTCAGACAAAACCTTTTATTTATTTATTTATTTAGATAGATAGATAGATAGATAGACATTTTGTATTCTTGTTGTTGTTGTTGTTGTTTAATACTTCTGGCACTAATTTAACTCGACATGAGGCGCGCCAGCAGCACTTTCCCATCTGGTACTTGAGCAACCATATTAATCATCATGTAGGCTAAATAAAAATATCCTCCTCACGCGCTCCGGCGACTCCACTCCGGGATTTTCTCGGCGCACGAGTGTGTGTGTGTGTGTGTGTGTGTGTGTTGCTTCTCCGCGTGCTGTCTCTCTCTCTCTCTCTCACACACACACACACAGCGCAGCTCAGTGTACAGAGCAGAAGTTACTGAGCCGCTGTTGGTCGGTGCGGATTTTTTTTCCCTCCTTTTTTTTTTATTTCCTTCCCGCGCGCGCTGCCGGCTTCGCACGCGCGCTGCGCTATGAAGAGCGCGAGGAGGAAACTCTGATCAGAGCGCGAGGCGAGGCGAGGCGAGACGGTTGGGGCTTTGATCTGGAGTGTTTAAATTTTCCTTTGAAGCTGTGTTCGAGGCTGTGCTGATGAGCATGGTGAGGCTGCAGGTGTGTGTGCTGGCTCTGTCCGCGGCGCTCTGCGTCTGCTCGGGAGGACGGGGAGCCGAGCGCATGGAACACGAGGAGGATGGTGGAGGTGGTGGTGGAGGTGGTGGTGAGGATGATGATGGAGTCTCTCGGAGCTGCAGGGATGTCAAGCAGGCTCTCATTGGGAAAGGATTCACCAGCGTCAGGATTAACCAGCACCAGACCGCAGGTAAACCCCTGGGTCTGGGTCTCACCCCGAAGCGACCTGTTAGAGCGCTCTCTAACATGCAGGGGTTGGGGATGGACAAGAATGATGGGGAGATACCAGAACTGGGATCCAACTCTGATGGCTCTCCTCAAGCATCTGGAGACCATCCTCCTGCTTGCCTGTCTGTCTGTCTGTCAGGTTTTAGGATATGAAAAAATGTTTTCTTTTTCTCCAACCTACTTTATCTTACCTTAACCCAAGACGGAAGCTGTAACCTGACAGGGTTTAAACTTTACTCCTTTCTCTCTGAGATCAACTCTTGCTGAAAAAAAAGCCGAATGAGACCTAGATACAGTACAGGTACTCCTGTTCACCGACACCTAGGGTTTAGGTGTCCTCTCTGGTGGTTAGCACCTTGCACCTCCGGGGTCTGGGTTCGATTCCCACCATGTTCTCCCCGTTGCTTGGGGGGTTATGCAGTTTAGGCTGATTGGCGTTCCCAAATTGCCCCGTGGTGTGTGAATGAGTATGTACCCTGTGATGGATTGGCACCCCATCCAGGGTGTACCCTGCCTCGTGCCCTAAGTTTCCTGGGATAGGCTCCAGACCTCCCACAACCCTGTATACAGGATAAAGCAGTGTAGACAGTGAGTGAGTGAGTGAGTGTCCTCTCTCTCTCTCTCTCTCTCTCTCTCTCTCTGTCTTGAAGGAATGTTAGCTTGATGCATTCCTGACAATAAACCGTGAAGCATACCTTGTTCCAGCTTCATCCCCTGGAGACTCCTTCCACAGATACCTTCTTGCTGAAAGTTGTCACGATTTTCTGAGATCGCATGTGATTGTTTGGGACATTCGCCAAACAAGTCCCAGTGAATGAGCTGTTACTATAGAAACGCTAACGTGTCAGAACGACGTTTTAACCTGGCACAGTCAGAACTGCATTGACACCTTCTGATCGATCAGAATCCAGATCGTGGATCAGTAGACCGGTTTGGAAATGTTGATGCAAGTTGTCCCGTTACTAAACCCAGCTCTGTACCTCTACTTAAGGGTTTAGGATGTAGGTTTTAGAGTTTACGGTTGAATAAGTTGTTTAAAATCCTTTATCTTATGCCTGGTAGTCGGGATTATAGCAAGGAAGTAAGATCAAATCAATGCTGGTTTTTAATCCTAGATTGTGTTGCACCTTTTGTATTTGGTGTGAATTGATTGATAAAAGTTTTTTTTGCTTTTAATTGGCTGTAACTTGGGAACTATGTGTGTGTGTGTGTGTGTGTTCTTCAGAGCTGAACACCTAGATGAGGTCACCTTATCATTCTGAAATGTACTTTAGGAAAACAAGCGTTGAGGCGTCGGTTTGTTGAACGCTTACCGAGGTGCGTTCAGTCGATTGGAACAGACTGTCAGCTTTATAAAGCTTCTCCACTTTAACAAGGTCGGGGTTTCCTTTTTGGTGGAAGACAGGATTAGAAGCGACACAATACAGAGTGGGTCTTTACAGAGGAACACACACAAACTTGTGTGTTTGTGTGTGTGTGTGTGTGTGTGTGAAGAAAGTTCGAGCTCACTTCCTTTTCCCCACCAAATCATTTGCAATATTGATGAGCTTAGCTAAAGTTAGATAATTGGCTAACGCTGCATATTGATTTCTTGACTCCGGTACATTAAATCACAAGCTCCATATTTATGTAGTTTAACTGTTTTGCCGCTTGAAGGCTGCAGTGGTCGGGTATTTATTTATTTAGTGTGTGTGTGTGTTCAGATGAAGACGGGTGTTGGTGACAGCACCCCGAGGTGAAATTAATTACTCATGAGCGCTCGGCCTTTAATAGAAAATAAACGAGGGAAACGCTCAGTTCTGTGAACACATCAAACTCTGAACTGCAGCTTCCAGCTTTTTTTTTTTCTTCTCCAGTTTATATGACAGAGTTGCTGATTTAGGGAACGTGATAAACTTAGCACTAGCATAAGAATATTAATTTACAGTAAATGATGACAAAGCGACACAAAAAGACTCATTTACAGATTTATAGATGAATAATGAAATACTAATTGTGATTTACTCTAGCATAATTTTGCAGTGATGCTCATTAACAGTAGATGGTAGGGATGGGTGGGTGGGATTTGATTCAGTGATGCATTGTCTGTGGAATTTCATGTCCTGGCATGCTGTCTCCAAAGTTGATTTTTTTAAAGAATTCAGTTTTTAGCTATATATGTTTGTGTTGAAAAATGTTGCTGTTCCTCTGTAATCCTGCAGGTGGCATGCTCTAAACACAGCCGTGTGATAGGCGCGAATAATTTGCTACGTTTGTTTAGAATTAACGTAGAATCACAATATTTATAAAATCATAATACTAACAGAATCGCAATACAAATCGAATCGGCATTTATGTATCGTAATTTATGTATAATAATCGTAACGGGTGGCCCCTGGTGATTCCCATCCCTCGTAGGTAGCAATGTTACTAAACTAAATTACAACGTTATTGTAAATACTGACATACACATGTGAATTCCTAGAACATTAAATTTCAGTCAATAATAAAATTGAATGCTAATTTAAAGTAAACAATGAAACAAGCATTTACAATTCACAGTAGATACAGTAGTAACAAAAATAAAGCTACTTTAAAGTAAATACCATGATTAAATGCTATTTCAACAATTAATGCCATAATTGCATAATCCATAATATAATTAATATAACAAGAATGCTACTTTTTTGTAAAAAACAAACAAACAAACATAAAATGCAATAGAAAAAGTCAGCAGTGATGGACAGATTGTAATGTACAGTAGAATAATTATGTAGTAACAAGAATTTACAGTAAGTAATAATTTTTTTTTTTAAAGCAATTTTACAAATGTATCGTAATTACAGACAAACAAATTCTAATTTCTAAAAAAAAACTAGTAATCAAAATGCAATGTTGCATTTTAAATAATTAATCTAAATGCTAAATTACTGTAGGAAATGTCGAAAAATGTCACTTAACAATAAACTACATACAAATTAAATTTCTAGTAACTTTTGACATAAAAATCAGGTCACCTTCTAATTTACAATTAAACAATAAGACAATGCTAATCTGAGAAACACACAACTAAAATTGTAGTTTGACTAAAATTTCAATTAAATAATGACATTTACTTTAAAAAGTAAAAAAGTAAAAATAGTTACTTTACAATAAACAGACATAAAAGCCATAATTTTTACTACATAATCTCAGAATGATACCTGTTTATTGTTTAATGAAAATTCTAGTAATTAATTACACAAAATTCAAATTCACGATAACTTGCCAGTGATTAACAAAAAGGCCAAACAAATGTACAGTAAACAAAATGACAAAATAATAGAAATTTACAGCTAACAATGAGGTAAAAGGTTAGTCTTCAGTAAGTACTGAATGATTTAGATTTCATTACAGGTGCTGAAGTCGACGGCGCGAGATTAGGAAGTTGTCCTGTAAGGATTAAGTGTGTGAGTAGAGACTGATATACAGGAGCTGAAGGGACAGAGACAGCGAGTCTAAAGCACAGATTTAAACCTCTGGTTTAGGACTGGAGGTATTGGATAAGCACGAGTGTACACGGATACAGAGGAGTGCTGTGAAGTGTGAAGAGGCCCACTGCTTTCTTACTTACTGCATTTATCCCTGCTTTATCCACTGCTTATCCTTGCTATTGCTTTTAATACTTTGCTTATATTTGCCATTTTCCTTGAATTATTTTATTATACTTGTTTTTAGTGATTATTGTTTAATGCATAATTTTTTCCTCATTTAAAAAAATGCATGTTTTAATTATTATGTTTTTATAAATTTATATAAAATACAAAATCTTGTATTTTTCTTTCAGTTTTGGTTGTATTTTGCATTGTTTATGGCTGTTTATTTGCCATTGCTTATTTTTGCATGAATATGCATTTTTGTTTTAGGGTTTTTCATGTTTTCATTGATTTTTTTTCATTGTAGTTAGATTTTGTGCTGTTCCCATTTCTGGCCAGTTTCAGTTTTATTTTCTTTCTCCTTTTTCCCCTTTTTTGGCATTTTTAAAAATACCTTCTTCATTAATTTTTTACAACATTTACTTTTGCATGTTTTAATATTACCTTTGCTGTTATTGATTGTTTAGATGATTAATTGATTGCACTATTAATTCCTGCCTATTTTGCTTACTCCAACCCCACGCACATATCTGCATAATGAATTATTTTTGCATCGCCTATTTGATTCCTGCATCATTGTTTCTCACGGAGCGGAGCTCAGCGGCATACCTTATGTGCAGACGAGTGTAAATCCTGCGCCGACAGACAGACGGTGAGAGTGAGACACGTCAGTAGGGGGCTCCACTCTCACGCTGGCGTGTTGAATTCATTAAGTCCTTCAGGCTTGAGTTTAGCGTTAACATACACTCTCTCTCTCCCTCACACACACACACACACACACAGAAAACACAGAGGGTGTCATTATGTATAGTGCAGTAATCACATTGGAGAGTTCGCCTGAGGAGAGGGAAAATGATCTCAGATCGCCGTGTGTGTTGTGAGACGATGTTGTCTTTCTGCCTGTCTGTCATTCTCCTGATGTTTTATCACAGGTTACGTTATCATGGTTAACGATGTGACAACTTTTATTCAACCTGTTTAATGACTCATTCATGTCAAGCCACACTATAGTTTGTGCTTTTTATATATTGCTCATTTTATTTTGTTTACTTTCTCATTGCATGTTTCTTTTTTTATAAAAAATTGGCATGATTTGTTGTATTGTTTTAATTATTATTATTATTATTACTACTAGCATAATTACTGTAAACATGATTGATAAGTAAAGAGGTTTTAGAAATAGTTAAAAGGTTAAAGCTAAAAATAATCTGATCAGGTTTAATGTAACCAGTGATATTATTATTCCAGGTTAAGGCCCATGTACACATACAGATGTCGCCATTAAAAACACACTTTTCGAGAAAAGGGATCCCGCGGCTTTGCGCGGCAAGCTGCGAAAATGCCCTTTATTACCTGTAGGGGGCAGTCGTGTTTCAGTCTGAAGTATTGTGTGTCTACTGAAGCCGAAAATGTGTTCTCTCTCTT
>JAQMYJ010000010.1:18960605-18971882 GCA_030014305.1 Clarias laeviceps | reverse complement strand
GATATGTTAGCCTAAAACATTATTGTTTTATTGTGTTTATGCGCTTTAAATATACACTAAACAATAAACACGGCCTTTTGCAAAGTGAAAGTGAGACCATTTAGTGACCATTTAAACCAAGGCATTGCCATGTCGTTCATTGTTTTGACCCTGTTGAGACATTACAAAAACTATATAAGAAACTTACTATGAATTTCAAAGCACAAATTTGGGCATCTCATTTCACACATTCATTATGAAAGATTTATTGTAAAACAAAATGAAATTCATGTTCGCTTCATTGGAAACAATATTGTTTAAGGCTAACTAATCATACAAAATGCATCGTTGTACTTGGTCTGGCTTTTAGATAAAGTCCTTCCATTCGCCATCTGGCGGATATTCAGTGAAGCACAACACATTTATTTAAATTCCCGAATGTTGCTTGCGGCAAGTTGCGCCAAATTGCGGCATCTCGCGGGAAAACACGCGCAGTCTTAATGGCCACATCTGTACGCCTAACCTTCCTGTACGGCAACTCTCTTTCTAACTTATTCCAACAAAGAAATAAATGTAATGAGGTTGAGTATCTTATGCCTTGTTTACACCAAAGTTGTACTTCTTTCATTGTCAGCCAAATACTCTCCCTGTTTAAAGTAGATTATTAAATACGTCGCATAACTGTTCATAACATCACTTTTTCCCAATATTAAAATTTTAGCGCATAACACCGGGCTCTCGGTTCAGGTATTTTACACGCCCTCACATTGGACTGCTTCGGATATGTTTGCTCGACCCGTATTTTATCTCCTAGTGGTGCTTCACATTACTGCATTAATTAGCACCACGGCTTCAGAACATGAGAGGCAGACAGGTTTTAAACTTCCCACAGGCAGAATAAACATAAGTTTTCAAAAATGACATGCCATTTTTTGGGCTGTTTTACACGTTTTTTGTGTTTGGTGAGGATTTGGGTGCTTTGTAGGGGCATTACAGTCGTTTCTGTGTATTTACAGTAAACTGGTGCATTGATTGGCTCTGTTGTGACATATAGCCACGCCCACTTTAATGGCAAAAAAACGTTTTCGCCCGAAAAAGTGATCATAACGTCCCTGCTTAAGACGTTTACTGAGACACAAAGAAAGTTTAGGAGTATGAAAAAGAAGATAAGAATGCATAGCCATGTCATGTGTAGCAAAGCCAAACTTGTTAGCTGTTTCTTAAACGCTTTCTTAAACGTACCCTTTAGTGACATTACTTAAATCAGCGAGAAAGTAGTTCAGAATCTAAAATTCTAATCTAATAAATATGCAAAAGCGTTTTTTTTTTTTATATTAAGTAATTCAGTTTTTGGCAGTTTTGAAAAGATCAAAGTCTTGTGAACGTACTTTGTATGTATTGTATTAGCAGTAAGCATTAGTATAGCAGCGACTAATCGCATACCTGCAAGAGGAATTACATTGACTAACAAGAAGTTAGGCGGTCCGTTTGTACTCTTTGTACAGCTAACTTTTTTATTTAATGAACCAACAAAGAATTTTCAACTAATCAAATATGGTGTTATCTGCAATGTAATGAGGAAAAGCACTTTATGGTAGTTTATTATATAAGCTCTATTTTCATATGCTTGTTTTTTTTTTGTTTTTTTGTTCCCTACTATGTTGTCTGTCAGTCCATCATTTATCAGATGTAGAGTCACAGGAGCCAGGGACCCATCGCAGAGAGCTAAGGGTACAAAGCAGGGTCACCCTGGATGGGATGGCAGGCTATTGCAGGACACATACAGCGGTATCAAAGCATTTTCGGCGTACGAGTTGCCAAACCGAACACTGGCTAAATCGTGTTTCAGAGCCGTTCAAAACTAGTTTGCTTCAGTAGAAAGAAGAATTTTTGCATTTTGTGCAAGATTTAATGATGTTTGAAGTTTCGTTTTCAGTTTGGTTTTTAAAGCAGCCGATACCAAGAAGAATCATAAATTAAGGTTAAGTGAGGTTTAATGTCTATTTATTTCATATTTCACTTCATTTACATGTCTTTTCTAAATGTTTTGATTGTTTTGATATGCAAAAATGTGATTAAAGTGTTGGAAATTGGTAATATTGGTAATATTTTTTGTAAGTCATTGGAGTTCGCAAAAGAAACCCAGCAAGTACCACCACTAAGCCGTCGTGCTGTCCAACTACATTGGGAAAAAAAAACAAAAAGCTTCCATTTAGTGGCAGTTCTGCAGGTGGAAAAGCCTTGCTGATGACAGAGGTCAGATGAAAATGGCCAGACTGGTCAAATGAACCCTGTTACAAGCAGAAAAGCAGCATTGTTGAACTCCTACATCAGACTCAGAAATAAACAGCATTAATCCATGGACCCAGACAGTCTTGTGTGAGCAGTTCATGTCAGGCTGGCTCTGAGGGTGGAATAGTGATTTCGTGGTAGAATGGGGGCGTACCCGAGGCAGTCATGTGAACACGATCACGGGCCGTGATCTCAAAGGAACGTTTCCGAAAACATGTTCTTAATAACTGAGGCGGATATACCTGGGGTATGTCTAATAAAGTGGCCAGTAAGCGCACAACATTTTAAAGGTCATGTATATTTTATTGTCTTTATACTCAGGATAAAATAGAGTCTCCGCCAGGGTTTCAATACCGACAGAATATATAGTATGTTACCATGATTTTTGTTCGTGAGAGACAAAAAAAGAAATTCGTATGCGAATAAAATCACGGTTTTAAAAAACTTCAGATGTACATGCGAGCATTTTTCGTTTCCGATCGAGCTCTTCGTTAGAGCACAAACAGATTATTAGGCTGCATGGAAATGCCGAAGTCGTCGCCAAAAAGAGCGCCAAGCTGGCCAAATAAGGAAAAAAAAGACCTTAAACGCATTTTAATCTGCGTTTTGAATGTCAGCATTGAGATGGCTGTCATACACACGATTATTTCTGCACACAAAACGCTCGAATTATTTCATTTTGCTTGGCGAGCCAAAGCCTAGTACTGTACGTTGAACAGACCTGTGCACACATCCAAGTATTGGCATACTGTATTCATTTATTATTCATGATTATCTATTAATATAAAAAAAAAAACATATATTGTTTTATTTTCTCATTCAGAGCGACTTCTCTTTGTGTTTGTCTCTCAGTGAGCTTTATTTAGCATGACTGGATTTAGTCACAGTTTTGCTGGAGCGCTGCAGAAATGATGAGAGCTGTTATTATATTATTAACCAACAGATTTAGTGTGAAATATCAAAGAATGACAGTTTGGAGAACAGACACAGAGCAGGAAACTGAAACAAACAACATGCTGGAAGTGATACTCAGAAAAAAAAAATGTGTGTGTGTGTGTGGCTTGTATCATATGACTCATATTTCTGTTATATTTTAACATTGGTGGCAAAATTTTCCCTATATTCAAGGTCGCTGTAAATTGGGGGATGAGAGGGATAGTCCAAAGGCCCCTGAGTGACCGGGGGCCCCGAAAAATGCTATGGCAGTTAGAAAGTGTTGGCATTTTCAGGAATAGCATATTATGCTTTAAAGGGGCCCAGAATCTGTAGCGGCACAATTGCCTATATAATTACCCAGGGTTAATGTATTGGCACTCTCAGCTTCACTTTAGGTCATTTGTCCGATTTAAATAGAAGAACAATAAAGTGTGTTTTAAGAGCAAAGAGAGAGAGAGAGAAAAAGAGAGAGAGAGTATCCAGCACACAGACACACATGAAGTGTTTCTGCTCACGCCATTCCTGTTGTATGGATCAATCTTTAACTGTCAGTGTGATTCACACTGACTGTGTGTGTTACTTCTCACACTTTCCCACGCAGATCACAGTAGTCGGTCATCAGAGATTATTACTGCCAACACACACACATGCACACGGTTTTCTTATTGAAGGCCCTCATCTCGTCACCCTTGTGTAAATCAAGGGTGCCAATATTTAAATTTCCAGGGAGAAACAAAATCTGTGACAGCACGCCTGTGAACAAAGTGCGATCCATAAATATATGGTTTAGCAAGGTTGGTGTGGAAGAGTGGACTGGACTCACCCTCTATGGAAATGAATCTGAACACCAGTTTCACTCCAGGAGCTTCTTACCGGACATCAGTGTCCGACACCTTTGTGCTCTTGTGGATGGAATGTACAAATCTCCACAACCAGTGGGGCCAAGCCTTCCCAGTAGAGTGGAACATGGTGCTAGTTTCATTGACAAACACCATAGTTCTTTAAGTGGACTTTACCCATATCACCTTGAGCTGCCCCAGGACAGGGAGATATTCAGAGGTTCCTGAAAGGGTTCTTTATTGGGTTGAGCCATGTTGGTAAAGGGTTGTAGTGTCAGAAATACTCTGACAGCTTTGCTATCCAGGTCGAGCAGTGTCGTAAGTTTCAGGGTATGATTACCTGGTCTAAATATAGCATAGTTTGACAGTTTCAATGTATTAAATGACCATTAATAAGACATGGGCTGGTGGTAAAAAGATTATAAAGTAGAAAGTTTGTGCAAGATTTTCATTATAAGATGAAAAAAAGGGGTTGGCTATGAGGAAGTTAATTATGCTGAGGCAAAAACATCAAAATCCCAAAATAGTCAATTAATTTATATATTGCTGGTTAACAATGCCGTATTCTTCTGTGAATTTGATAGCAGAGGAGGTAATATTGTGTGTAGCAGGTTAAATGTTGCCTAAGAAATATTCCAGTGGGCTGACAAATGGAGGATATAGCCATATTAGATACCTGCTGAACTTTGGTAGCCACTGTGGTACCCAATGGTATTCACCAAAGTATTGTGGAACATACCAACAGTACTTGCCATGGTATTTATCAAAGCATGGTGGTACAGTACAGTACATGCCATATTACTACGTACCACACTACCATAGTACCTACATTTATGGCATTTGGCAGACACCCTTATCCAGAGAGACTTGCATTTCATCTACATTGAGGTTTAAGGGACTTGCTTGAGGGCCTAACATTGGCAATTTGGTGGTGCTTGGGTTTGAAAATCAAACATTCCGATCAGTAGTCCAATGCCCTAACCACTGAGCTACCCCTAACTGGATAAACGTTATAGTACCTAGCCAGGTACTCTATTAGTTTCTATGTTGCCTACCATGGTAATTCATGACGTACCAAGGTGAAATTATGGTATGTACTATGGTTTAATGTAGTAAAAAGTCTTATAGGAAATAAACCCTCTCCCAGGTGCTCTATTTGTCCCTGAAGTAAATGGTTATCTCGCAACGTCTGTTTAGTCTGTTTTCTTATGCATGTTATTATTTTTCTTGAGATACTGATGGAGAGGGTTTATGAGAAAATTCCGACAGCATCATCACTCACCTTGAAACACTGAGGAAGAGGTGTTAACTGGAGATGCCCAACAGCATCAACACTTTTCTTGAGTCACGGTGGGAAGGGATTTAGTGGAGATCCCCGACAGCATTATCACTTGTCTCGAGTCACTATGGCAGAGGATTTAGTCAGTGATTACCAAGAATCATCACTTCTCACATTTCTTGATTCAGTTTGGGAGGTGCTTTGGTCAGAAACTCCCTACAGCATCTTCACTCAGCTTGAAACACTGTCCAGGATGGTTTGGTTAGAAATTTATGACCGCATAATCAGTTCTTTCCAGTCACTGTTGTAGAGGATTTTGTTGGAGATTTCTGACAGAATTATGATATGATTCCTTACTTTGGTAGGGGGTTTAGTCAGAGATTCCTGGAAAAATCTTCACTCAACTTTAAACTCTGAATAAGGGGGTTTAGTCAGAGGTTGCTGACAATATCTTGACTCAGTTCGAACCAGTGAAGGAGGGAGTTTAGTCAGAGATTTCTGACCAGATCATCACTCAGCTTGAAACACTGACCAGATCATCACTCAGCTTGAAACACTGGGGGGGTTTAGTCAGAGATTTACGGCAGAATCCTCAATTGCTTTAAATCATTGTAGGAATTCCTGACAAAATCTTGACTCATTGTGGACAGGGGATTAGTCAACGGTTCCGAACAGCATCTTTACTCAGCTTAAATGACTGTAGGAGGTGAATTAGTCAGAGGTTCCTGACCGTTTCTTCATTCAGCCTGAAACAATATAGGAGAGGGATTAGTCAGAAGTTCCTAACAGGATCTTTACTCAGCTTGAAACATTGTATTATGTGGTATAGTTATAGATTTTTGTCAGCATCTTCACTCTGCATGAAACAGTCAGATGGGGTTTAGTCAGATTCCTGACAGTATCTTTACTCTGATTGAAAGCCTGTAGGAGGGGGATTAGTCAGAGATTCCTGACAGCATCTGTAATTAGTTTAAAACTCTGTATGAAGGAGTTTAATTATAGATTTTTCTCAGCATCTTCACTTTAGTTGAAACACTGTAGGAAGGGGTTTAGTCAGAGGTTCCTGGCAGAATTGTCGCATGCTTTGAGTTATTGTAGGGATCTCTGACAAAATCCTAACTTTTGGAGGCAGTTTGGTCTTTTGGCTCCTAACAATACTCCTTCTTGATTTTTCTGCTGCGATGGTTTTAGGATTTAGCACAGTGTTAACTAAGCCATTGCAGGACGTCAAACAAATGATGTAGAATCAATAAAACTCTGGGTAGTTTGGTCATGTTAGCGCTGATGGAGTGATTTATTCAAATTAAAACACTCAAATAAAACACAGTTATAACTGTGTGCATCGAAATCAAAAGATTTGAAGAATCAAAGTGGACTCATTAGTCAGCATTAAGCCACATGGACAGTAGATCATACCTGAAATAAAGCAATTCTTTTATGCAACATCCAGCTCTGTGTGTGTGTGTGTGTGTGTGAGAGTGTGTGTGTGTCTGTGAGAGATAGAGAGAATATATGAAATGAAGGCAGAGGTCCGAAAATGTCAGGATCTTCAGAGAAAGCTTTGATCAGACTAGGTCTGTGTGTGTGTGTGTGTGTGCGCGCGTGTGTGATTGAAAGATGTTCATTTGTGTTCGCTAGTTCTTCCATGAACACACAGCACTCTGTCACATCACACCGCTGATAGGAGGGTCACGAAGGATGGAAAGACAAAAGGCGGCAGGTGGGACAGACAAGAAGGATGCAAGCACAAAAGATGGGAGATGGAGAGGCAGTGGAGAAAAGAACAGCAAGAAAAATGGAAAGACTAAGGGATGAAGTGAGGAAAGGATAAAGAGGGATGAAAATGGGATGAGAAGACAGACTGTGAGGGCTCAAAGAAGAAAGTAAGGGATGAAGAGAGAGACAAATGACAGGTGAGATAAAGAAAAGAAGGAATAAGGATAAAGGAAGATAAAGGGTAAGATGGAAGGTAAGGGACAAAGGATGTAGAGGATGCATGCAAAGAAAAATGATAAGAGGCAAGGATAAAAAGCAGGATGAAGACAGATGGAGGTATAAAGAAAGAGATAGGAAGATACACTAAGTGGGCTAAAAGAAGAAAATGAGGGATAACGACTAAAAGGTTGGAACAGGGCAGATAAAGGGAGGAAGGGGATGAAGGTCAAAAGGTGGGAGTAGAAGTTAAGGCAAAAACAGATGATGTAATGGGAAAAGTCATATTTTGTAAAAATGTAAAATCTCATTTGTGTTGAACCCATGACTAACACAAACTATTGCAGTTAGCAATCCACATAGCAATGTGCTAGTGTTATCAGTTGTACTAGAGCAATATCAATAACCACAAACTAACATCAACAGCTAACCTGAGGTCTTTTCTCATTAGCATAATAAGAAAGCCATTAACCTACATGCAAGTCATTTCTAACATTGAGAAAAGTGCTCTTAAGCTTTGTGTAGTCTTCATTTCTTTAAAAAAAAGATATTTTTTGTTATTTGACACTTTTATTTATTTTTATTTATTTTTTTAAATGACATCCTTAGAATAAGGTTTGAAATCTAGCACCGTGTCAAACACCGAGACTTAACAGAGACGTCACGCTTTACACCGCACCAGTTTTCTTCTTTTCAGGAGATCAAATGCTGCTGACAGCAAACAGAGTCGCTTTTATCGCAAAGAGAAGAAGTGCACTTTACTTTAACAGGCATCTCTAAACGCCCACTGGATGCCATTTTTACTCTGTATGCACGGGTTTAAAAAAAAAAAAAAAAAACTATTTGCAGATTTAACTAAAAGCTTGGATGTAGAAATGCAGCATTCACAAGGTCAGAACACGTATTCTGTAACGATAATTGGTTTCCAGCTAAGTATATTCAGCTGCCTTGTTTCAAAGGTACAGCTGTCCTTAGTGTTGTAGACGTTATTAGGAACACCTGTACCCTTTCTCGTTCAGACAATTATCCAATCAGCCAGTCATGCCTTTCAGCTGTTTTTTTTGGGGGGGGGTTGTTGGTTTGAGTATTTGTGATTGTGCACCTGAAAATTTCATCCCTTTCTCCTCCTTGTCACCCCTTTACCAACTTAGTCCTAATATGTTCACCTCTTTGTCCCCCTTGGTCAAGCGTTTGTCAGTCTTCTTTCACCTCTTTTTTTGCCCTCACTTCTTTGGTGATCCTTCTCCTCACCTGTCTTCCTTTGCCACACTGTTGTAAACCCTTGGTCACCACTTTTCAACTACCTTCCCCAATCATGGCCACCACTTCCTACCATTTTTCCCTTCTGGGTGCTTTCCATTAGTGTCTTCTTTTTTGGCCCCTTTCCCTATGTCGGTCAACTTTTTTTTTCTGCCTCTCTTTTACTGCTCATTTGCCACCTCCCCCCACCCACTTTTTTAAAACCATTTTTCTTTGTTGCCCCATTGCCAGTCTATTGGCATTTCTTTTCATCCTTGTTACACTTTCCTCATCATCCCCATCCCATGCTACCATTTTGTCCTTCTTGGGTCACACTTGTGCCACCCACTTGTCCCTCCCTTGGTGGTCCTTTGTTGGCTCCACCTGTGCTCCTTCACCTCACCTGTCTTTCCTTGCCACTGTTGTCACCTCTTGGTCACCAATTTCCACTTCTTATCCTTAATCTTGGGTAGAACCTTGTCACCATTTCCTACCCTTTTGTTCCACCTTGGTGCTTCCCTTCAGTTATTTCATTTTTATCTCCTTGCCCCACACTGGTCAGCCTTTTTTCTGCCCCTTTTACCCTGCTCACTTGCTGCCCCTTCTTTACAGCTTTCTTGTTGCTCAACTGACAATATTTTGACTCTCCTTTTTATCCCTATGCCATTTTCCTGATCATCCCCTGCAGTCCAGTTCAGACTTGTGCCAACACCTTTGTCCCTTCATTGGTGGTTGTTTTTGCCCATTGCCATGCTACAGGCATTTTGTTTGACTCCCCCACTCTTTTATTTACTCTTTTCATGTCTTGACCCACCAGACTCACCTCTATTTCACCACCTGTTCCAGATATTTGCCCCTTTCATGGTCAAGCCTTTCACCTCTTTTGTGCCTCCTTTAGCGTGCCCTTGACATTTGACCCCCGCCACCCCTTTCACCCAGTCCTTGGCTGTGTCTTTGCCATGACTTTTTCCACCCCAATTAACACTTTCTAGTTTTGTCCCTGCTTGAAGAGACAGGCTTGTTTGTGTGTTCATTATCCTTTCATACAGAACCTGGCCAGACACCCACGCATATCCACTTGCTCTTTTTACCACTCTTTCACTTGTTCCCTTGCACAATTTACCACTCTTTCACTTATTCTTTAGTTCATTTGTCCACTCGTTCTCTCGTTCACTTATATTTAATGTCTCACTTTCCTGGATTGCTTTGCATGTTTTTTTTCTCACTCTGTGGGTGTGTTGTTATGCTGTCTGTTGGAATAGTATTACTGTGTTTGAGCTCAGTGTTTGGTGTGTGTGTGTGTGTGTGAGTGGTCAACTGGCTCGTGTCATGTTCATAATCAGTTGGAAGTCCTATTATTATACAGCAACCAAATTTCCCAGCATGCACAGCAGCTCTGATCGCTCCATTATTAGCAGTTAGACAAACACACATAGCACTGCTCCTTTCTCTGCGTATGTGTGTGGGTGTGTGGACGGGTTTGTGAGACGAAACAAACAACATACACGCACAGCGCTCGTCCTGGAATCTCCACATCTGTGTGATTAGCGCCCGAATGATTAGCATACCAGTGATTGGCATACAGAGCTCGGTGTTTAGTGATTTATTAATGTTCACCAGAGTGATCAAAACAGCGCCCACAACACAATAAACTCATCTCTGATCTGAGTGCACACACCTTAATAACTTAATAACACAAACATACATACACACTCACCATGTGTGTGTGTTAACATTGCTGTGTAATTAGCACTAATTGTGTCCAGCCCCCTGGGAAAAGGAAAAGAATATTCAGCAAAATGAATTACACAAGCCGGTTAAACAAGCCGCCCACCTTGGTGGCAACTAGCCATCCTGATTCACTTGAAAATGATGGGATTTATTGATTCTGACTCATGTTTTCAGTTTTCAGTCAGATGAATTAGCTCATTTAATAAAGACACACAGTGTAATGAACTGATGTAAATAAAACATAGTGGTTAGCAATGTCGCGCTGCACCTCCAGGCACTTCAGGCACAAGGCGGGGTAGATCCTGTACAGGGCGCCAATCCATGGCAGGGCACACACGCACATTTGGGAACAGCAATTAGTCTAATCTGGATCTCTTTGGACTGTGAGAAGAAACTAGAGTACGCTGAGCAAACCCACCAAGCACAGGGAGAACATGCAAACTCCACGCAAACACAGACCAGAGACGGGAATCAAACACTCGACCCTGGAGGTGCAGGGCCACAATGCTAACCGCTACACCACCGTGCCGTCCTGTGTTTGTTTTTAACTATGCAAAAACAGAAGGATCGGTGCAGTGCGAAATGTCATGCGTATCATCTTCTGTAAGCGCTTCTGTTTCTCACACTACCCATCTTGTCTAGCACACTAGCAGCATCAGTGACAACAACAGCCTTTAAATGGCTTAATAAACTCCTTCATTCTGTTCAAATGTGTGTGTGTGTGTTGGTGTAGAATATATTTTCAATATACATATTCTAATGATATTATATGCCTGCATGCATAAGAATTTCCAGTTATCATTCCCCACTCACTAGCTGTACATATACACGTTCCCATCTGAAAGTATTGGAACAGCAGGGGCAGCGCCATGTAGTATTTTATGCGCACTAAAGACATTTGAGATGTCTTTGAGATCAAAAAACGAATAGATCAGTATTTTCAGCTTTTTGTTTTGTGACATTTACATCTGGATAGGGCTGGGCGATTTGGCCTAAAATCAAAATCTCGATTAATTGAACATTTTAACTCGATTACGATTAATGAACGAT
>JAQMYJ010000010.1:18902684-18926536 GCA_030014305.1 Clarias laeviceps | reverse complement strand
TGTAAACAGACGGTCAAAAAAATCAGATATAGGCAACAAATCAGAATTGGGCATCGAGACCTGCAGTGTAAATGTAGTCTTAGAATGCTTAGTAGTCCAGCTATCTAATTCAGTCTAGTCATTATCTAACTTTAACGGGCTCTAGAAAACTTTGCTTCTAAAGATGTGTTCAGCATCTCATTTAAAATAGGATCGTTATAACTGCCTTTGCAACATTTCTAGCCGCAAGAACATGTTAACATTTTCTCAAAAATCGGTTAATGGGTATTTATTGTTAACAAAGTACTCCGATATGGTTGTAAATATTTGTTTACAGCTTTAAGGAAAATTAACCATCACACAATATAGATTTTCCTTGTACCCACTGCATTGCATTTTAATGCAAAGTAACAGAAATCTTAAGAAACTTGTACAAAAAAGTGTTTAAAAAAAAACCCAAACAGCTACAGTACTACAGTTTTAGACACAGACTGTAATCTCAGGTCCTCCATAATGCATTTCCACCCAACACCCTGGTTGAGCTTCCTGTAACACATCTCCCCCACTGCTGACCTAGAGAATAACCCGAGTTCATCCTGCACCATCTCAGATTTAAACCTATTTGTTAGAGCTGTCAGAGGAATGTAAACCATATGGGTGTAATGTCCTGACATCATGTACTCTGATTATTTTGTGCCTTCTAGCACTTTCATAACTTCTCTATTGTTGGAGGAAGACAACGCTACAGCTGTACCCTGCAGAAAAGCAAATACCATCATGTCATGCTTTCCCAATGCTCATGTACTCTTACAGTGAGCTCTCAGGGAAAAGATAGAATGAGAGAGAGAGAGAGAGAGAGACACTAGAAGCCCAAATTATTGCAACTTAATACAATTAATGAAGTTGCCATTCTGTACTGTCTGCAGGATCTCACATTTTTCTGACATGCGAAACTGGGGAACACATTAACAGCTTGTCTTTAAAATATCTGTGTGAACTGAACTTTGCGTGGTTTGATTTCCCATGACTCTTTTTAGAAATTGCTCCTTTTGTACTTAGCTGGTTTTAATTCATTGGGTTCATTACCAGCTCTGATTTTTGAAAAAAGCTTAAAGGAATCAGAATCTCTATTGGCATCTGTCTCTATAAAAAGTGATTAATGGATGGATAGATGGATGACTGGGCAAATGGGCAGATGGATGGACGAGGGCATCAATAAGCAGTAGATGGATGAATAGACGAATGGGAAATGCATAGGTATATGGACGAATGGCTTGGTGAATAAACAGATGATAGATAAGCAAGCAATTAAATGTGTGTATACAGTATATATATATATGGTTTGATGGATTGGATATGATCAGTCAACAAATGATATATTAATGAATAATGAAAGGATGACTAATAGGCCAATTTATGGTTGGTTTAATAAATAGATGGATAGTTGGGTTGGCAGTTGAGTGGACCATTTGATGGCTGCAATGAATAGGTTTATGAATAAGAAGGCAGGTGGATGGATGAATCAATAGTTAGATTAATAAATATATATATGGATAGATGAATGGATGGATTGGTAGATTTGTAGCCAGATGAATTGTTATACTGTAATGATGAATGAGCAGAAACATAAATGTATGGATAGAAGGATGGATGAATGGAAAAAGAGACAGATGGATGGTTAGATGGATGGATGGGTTGGCAGTTGGGTGGATGTATAATGTATGGATGATTAATGTAAATTAATGGGTAAATAAAAATTATATAGATGAGTGAACAGCTGGATGGATGGATAATTGGATGGATGGATGGATGGATGGATGGACAAATAAACAGTTATATTAATGAGTGGGTGGGTGGATATATGGATGATGGATGGATGGATGGGTGGATGGATAAATTGATGTGCAATAAATAATAATATGGGTGAGCTATTTGGATGTATGTTTGGATCAGTTGGCAGTTCTGTGGATGGTTGATGGCTGGATATGGTGGATAAATGGATGAGTAAATCAATAGCTATATGAATGAGTGGGCAAGTGAATGGATCGATGGATGGATGAACAAAAGAATAGATATATGGATGAGTGGGCCGGTGGGTGTGTAGTTAGGATGGATGTTGGGTAGATGTATGGATGATGAATGGATGGGCAAATTAATAGTTATAGGGACGGATGGATACATAGATGGATGGATGAATGAGCTGGAACCAATAATGTGTGTGCTGCTTTGTCCGTTATAAGTGCTATATAAATAAACCTGAATTTAAATCAATTGAATATTTTATATAATTAAATATACTGTAGCTATGACTACTTATTTAAATGGAGGCAGATTAATAAATGAAACAATGCATACAGTAGGTCTATGGATGGGTGGATGAAAAGATGGACAGATGGATGAGTGGATGAAGAGCTGAAAGGGTTAATGACTGCTATTTGAATAGATGGGGCGATAAACAGACTAACCGGTGAATGACTGAATGGATCGACCGCGAGATGGATGAATGCTGGCTGAATGAAGTGGAAGCATTGCTGTTATCAGTGTAACAGTGAAAGCCTCAGCTGTGTGTGATTTTTGATAAACAGAAAAAGTCTCCTGATTGAAAAGCTGTAGATGCGGTTCACTTTTTGATCTTCCTCTCATCAGTTCAAAGCTGAGCTCTCATGTGCTGCTGTTCCTGCTGAGCCTCTGGTGATGAACAGATTTAACACTTCCTCCAAGAGCTTATTGCGCACCCAGTCTTCTCTGATGTTTTTCCCTTCTTTCACACTTTTCTGTTGTTTCTATACTTGCACCCTGCCGGTCTCCATATAAAGATATGATTTTTAGCCGAGTGTATTCATTTCAAATATCAATCAATTTCTAAATTCTATAGTTAGTAAATAATATACCTTGTATAAAATAAAATGCTTGCAACGTGTCAGTTAAGATCTGCAATGTGATGTGTAGAATTTGTGAAAACTCTCAGTTACTGTATATTCTCAAGTCTGGTGCGATGGTGTTTGCTCTTCTGCAGCATGTCTCACACCAACAACAGGGGCGATATGAAAGCGCTGAAAGGCACAAAATAATTCAAGTGCACGATGTCAGTACATTATACCTGTGTACTTTACACTTGTCCGTCATGTTCTACATTTCCTGGGGTGATTCTGATATACAGATGCTGGAGAAAATAGGGGGAAAAACATTTATTTAAGCTGTGCCGAATGTAGTGCAGACCTCCCACTCACTCAGGCGATGTTCATCATATCACTGAACAACATTATGGGTCGGAAAAACACTAAGTGGGTGATTCTCAAGGTATATCTCTGTGACGAAGAACCACATATAGGTGGAGTAACACGTATCAATGAATGAATGGATAGATGGTTGGTTGGACAGTTGGATGGACAACGGATTGAAGAGATGCATAGCTAGACTGGGCAAATGGATGAGTAAATTAAAAAAGGAAGGATGGACAGATGCATACAGTAGTTGGAGGTAGATAGATGATGGATGGGCAAGTAGATGGATAGATGGACACATTGTGGATTTATGGATGGCTGTACAGGCATGATGGTTGGAGGAGCCATTTGGGGAACAATTCAAATATGTATAGGTGGCAAATGGATAATTGGATGAATGTGTATATAGGTGAATAGGTATGGACATGAAATGATGGGTGGATGGATGGATTATATGATGGATTATAGGGCAGTAGATAGATGGATGAATGGATGAACCCATTGATATGCAGTGGTTAGATGAATGAAGGAAGAGGAAGGTGAATAAAACATTGGATGGATCGTTGGAATTGAAAGGATTGTTGAAAAGACAGACATAGATATGCAGGCAATTGACATGCAGATGAATAGATGGAAAGGTTTTAAATGAAAATATGGATAGATTATAAATGGATTATTGGAGAAATGCGTATATAAGTAAATGGATATGAAGATGAATAAATGGAGGTGAATAGATGAATACAGTTGAATAAATGTATGGATAGATGGATAGATGGATGGATTGCTTAAAAGACAGGCAGAGAGATAAACAGGCAATTGAATAAAAGTATGGAATGAGGGATGGATCAAATCAGTCAACATGGGTGGAGTCTGGCAGATTAATGGATGGCCATATGGGCATGCAGATGGATGGATGGGAAAATGTAGTTTAATGAGACTGGATAGAATATAGGCAAATGAATGTTCTGATGGATGCATGTATGTATGGATGTATGGATGGATGGATGGATGGATGGGTTGGTGGAAAGACAGACAGGTAGATAAGCACACAATTGAATGAAAGTGGATGGTGGTTTGGACATTCACTAATGGATGAGAAAATTGGCTGGATGATATAAAATTATAAATATATGGCATATTGATAATTGGAGTAAGTGGTGTATAGGTATAATTAATGTGCAAATGGATGGATAGATAGTTGGACAGGTTATTTGATATACAGTCATTGGATAGATGGATGGACGGACAAACGGATGGATGGATGAGTTGATATGCAGTCTATAGATGAGTGAATGAATGAATGAATGAATGAATGACTATTCAGGTAAATAAATATGTGGATGGATTGATTGTTAAGAAGACAGATGGATAGATGCACCAGCAATTGAATGGATAGATGGATTAGATCATTCCACATGGGTGGCAGAATAATGGATGGCTGTATGGAGATGCAGATGGATGGATGAGAAAATTGACATATGAACATATACAGGACATTTGGATAGATAGCAAATAAATAATTGGAGAAAATTAGTAGATAGATTGATAGGTGGATGACTGGATGGATGGATGAATGGGAGTAAATGAGTCGATGGATAAATGGATGGAAGATGAAAGGATGGCCAAACAGATGGAGATGTGGCAGTAGATCGATAAACAGGGTGGAAGATAGGGAAGATAGGATTGATGGACTGATCAAATGGATAATTGGAGACAAATGGAGACATGCATAGGATAACTGGAGGAATGAGACAATGGATAGATGGTCTGATGGATGGATAGATGCACATATGGGTGAATGGATGGATGGATAAAAAGATACATGAAGATAATTACACGGAGATAGATGGCACCCTGCAGCACTGACAGTAATGCCTTTAGGACTATAACACCAGGCACTTTGACTAGATATTTCAAAGCGACTTGGATAGATTGCAACCTTCACACACACACACACACACACACACACAAAGAGTAAAACATTATGGATGTGCTCCATAAACCCACACCCAAAGAGAGCTGTAAAAACAGGCCAGTGTGTTTGCACATTATGGTTATCTGGCGTCGGCTATGAGAGCTCGTTCCTCCAATGTCCCTTGAGGCCGAGCAACCTTGGGTTTACATTCAATTTCTTCCCCTCCTTCGTATTCTTCGTCTCGTCATCATTTCCCCCCAGACCTTAGTGCATAATTGAAGCGAGTAAAAATAAAATAAATAAAATGCCACTCCGGATGTCGAGAGAATTCGTCCCAGTTGTGCGTGCTTTTCTTAAGCACGCTGTTAGGTGAGACAGGCGGCGTTCTGCGAGACAGGCGGTGCTGAGTAGGAAAAGTGTTAGTTTGCAGGTCAGCAGGCAGATTTCACAGTGACAGGTGAGAAAGACAGGCCTCGGTGAGACAAGAAGTGCTTAGGGAGACAGAAAGTGTGTACAGTAATACAGCAAGTCGGGCAATAGGAAGAAAATGAGGGAGTGTAGTGAGACAGGCAGGGTGCAGGTGAGACCAGGGTTACATGCAACAAGACAAGTAGTAATGCAGTGAAACAGTCAATATTTACTGACACATGAAGGAAGACAAAAAGCAGACAACATGTAGTGAGACAGTCAATGTTCAGGGAGACAGAAGGATTAGAGACAGCAGGTAGTGAGACAGGCGAAATGGAGTTGGACAGGGTGTGGTGTTCGGTGTGAGCATCGGTGTTAAGTGAGACAGGCAGCATGCAGTAACATAGCAGGCAGCATGTAGTGAGACAGACAAGGTGCAGCGAGACAGATCCGCCTTCCTGGAAAGGGTAAAGCAGAGGTTTGGCTGCTGTACAGCTCAGATGCTAAACACTAGCACTAATGCGAACCACAATGAATTAGCGGATCATCAGGAAGCCGCAGTTTGATCATTTTAATGTTTTAGGATCTTTATCCGTCCATTACTCCCCATCCTGACGTCCATTATCCATCTGCGGCCACTCCACGAGCCACAAACTCCACTTCCTGCTGTCAGGTTTTATGCTAATCAGGTCAGAGTGATTGAGTGTTTAGCTTAAGCCCTGCGATCGCGAAAAGTTATTTATTAAAATAAACATTCCATCGCAGGTCAGTCGGTTAAATTCTCATGTGTATTATTTCTCTCGCAGTTTTACATTTCTGAAAAGGTCTTTTCCCTGTAGGGGGGAAAAATATGATGTTTATAATCCACTTTCTTTCATAATTTAGCGTGTTTATCCTTTATTAATTTTACAAATCTTTCTTTTCAAATAAAACCATTTTAATACACGCAAGCTGGGTATAAAAATATTGGTTCATGTCAAGTGAAACGGATGCTAGCTAGTCTGCTATCCATTCAATTTCACTCTAAAGCAATTAAATTTTTAAGAAATAATAAAGCTTTTAAAGCTTTCAAACGTGACTCTTTTTCAGAGTCACATTTGAAATTTGTCCGCCTTCATGGGCTCTGTTCTGAATAACGTAACACTGGGTGTCAGAACAGGGAGTCAACATGTGGCTCCGTCCCAAACACATTCTTGTCAGACGGGATTCAATAAGCCCTCGCGCTCCCTTTTAATCTGTTGAGTTACTGCAGCAATGGTCTCGAACTACTCTATTGCCTTAGCTATGTCTATAGCAACAGCAAATTAATATGATTATTTCTTTTTAAATAAAGAATTAACTTTTTTCTTTTTAATGCTAATTTATTTTTTAATATTAATTGTTATTACAAACAAGTGAAGAGACAAGAATTCTATTGAAATTAATAGACAAAACAGTAAATTGATTAATAATAAGAAAGGATTCGATTTTTTTATAGATTATACTGTATATTTTATAAAAATAAAAACATATCAGCTATTAGTTGTTATGTGCTACACTGTTACCCTCCCCTTGAACAGCAGATCGTGTATCGGATGAAATCATTTCCAGCATGTTTATCACAGCTGCGATGTGGGGAAGTGCACTCCGCGGCCTCGTCCAGCTGAAATGCGCACCGAAATCTAATTCCTCTGCCAAAATGCTTTCTGATGTCTTTTTTTTTTTTTTTTTTCAGTCCGTAGATTAGAGTTGGCGCTGACTCAGGGGTTCACTCCACAACCTGTTACTGTCTTCCTACCTGTTAATAAAGTAGAGAAGAAGAAAGAGAGGCGAGAATCAAAGAGGCCGGGAAACAAGGTGGCTCAGTAACAAGGGGACTAGTTGAGCAGGAAACATCTGGACTAGGAAAACACAAAGAAAGATAAGAACAAAACACATAGACCCTTGAGTGAAATCACAGGGACCAAACAATGCGAAACTAGAAAAGTTTGGTTGAGAAACATGAGGACGAAAAGAAGCTTGAAAAGAAACTATTGCAAAACTTAGGGCACACTAATAGCCTACTTAAACATCATCTTCATCAGTCCAGTATGGCTGTGTTCCAAGCCACACATCATATACACTAATAGGCTACTTAAGTGTTATCATCAGTGCAACATGGTTGCATCCCAAACCACATATCGTATACACTATATAGGCCACTTAAACGTCATCAGTCCAGTATGGCTGTGTTCCAAACCACATACCGTATACACTATACAGGCTGCTTAAACATAGTCATCATCATCATCATCAGTCGAGTGTGTGTGTGTTCCAAACCACACACCCTATTCACTATCTAGTCCACATTGACACCATCATCAGTCCAGTGTAGCTGTGTTCCAAATCACACACTGTATAAGCTATATAGGCTGCTTAAACGTCATCATCATCAGTCGAGTGTGGTTGTGTTCCAAACCACACACTATATACACTACATAGGCTACTCAGACGTCATAATCTGCCCAATGTTGCTGTGTTCCAAACCACATACCGTATACACTATATAGTCTACTTAAACGTCATCATCATCAGTTGAGTGTGTGTGTGTTCCAAACCACACACCGTATACACTATATAGGCTACTTAAATATCATCATCAGTCCACTTTATGC
The DNA here is from genome assembly GCA_030014305.1 of Clarias laeviceps. Classification (NCBI taxonomy): domain Eukaryota; kingdom Metazoa; phylum Chordata; class Actinopteri; order Siluriformes; family Clariidae; genus Clarias; species Clarias laeviceps. Next base: position 18,918,377 of record JAQMYJ010000010.1, on the reverse strand, counting down.
ATGTCCCAAATCACAGACCTTATACACACATAAACATCATCATAAATCCACTGTGGACATGTTTAAAACCACAGACCCTGTAAACTACTTAGTCCACAACAAGACAATCATCCGTCCAATCTCAAACCACACACCCTATACATTGTGTAGGCCACCTAAACCCTGTCATCAGGCCAATGTGACTATGTATCAAAGTAGACCCTATACACTGTGTACTCCACATGAACACATCAGTCCACTTTAGGTATGTCCCAAACCACACACCCTGTACACACATAAACAGCATCATCAGTCCACTGTGGATGTGTTCCAAACCACAAACCCTGTAAACTATGTCGTCTACATAAACACACTCATCCACCCACCGTGGATGTATCCCAAACCACAAACTCTGTACACAGTGTAGTCTATGTTAACATCATCACTCCACTTTAGGCGTGTCCCAAACCACACACTATGCACACATACAAGTAAACACCATCAGTCCACTGTGGACGTGTTCCAAACCAAAAACCTTGTAAACTATTTATCCACATAAACACAATCAGCTATCCAATGTGGATTGTACTGTTAACTTATAACATGCAGTCCTTATTTATGATATAGGCTGCCTAAACACTACTGTGGACACGTTCCAAACCACTCACCCTATTCACTATATAGTCCACATAAACCTCATCTTCAGTCAATGTGGCTGTGTTCCAAACTACACACCCTATGCATTATAGTAGTCCACATACACATCTTCAGTCCACTCTGGGTGCTTTCCAAACCACACACCCTATTCGCTATGTAGTCCACATTGACACCATCATCAGTCCAGTGTGGGCGTGTCCCAAACCACACACCCTATTCACTATGTAGTCTACATTGACACCATCATCAGTCCAGTGCGGGCGTGTCCCAAACCACACACCCTATTCACTATGTAGTCTACATTGACACCATCATCAGTCCAGTGCAGGCGTGTCCCAAACCACACAAACTATTCACTATGTAGTCCACATTGACACCATCATCAGTCCAGTGTGGGCGTGTCCCAAACCACACACCCTATTCACTATGTAGTCTACATTGACACCATCATCAGTCCACTGTGGGCGTGTCCCAAACCACACACCCTTTTTATCATCTATTCCACACTATCATCAGTCCAGTGTGGGTGTGTTCTAAACCACACACCCTATTCACTATGTAATTCATTGGACCTTCAGTCCACTTTGGTGTTTTCCAGCCTACACACACTATTCACTATGTAGGCTGCCTAAACAGTGAAATCAGTCCATGTGTCCCAAACAACATTCCCAGGCCCCATTAGCACCATAATCAGTCCAATGTGGCTGTTTTCCAAAAGCACACACACACCCTAATCACTACAGTATATAAGCTCCATAAATACCTTTATCAATTCACAGTGTCCCAAATCATATACCATGTTCAATATATTGACCAAATAAACATCATTGTTGTTCCACTGTGGAGGTGTCCCAAATCGCATGATTAGGCAGTAGTGGGAGCGTAAAATAAACTTTAAAAATATTTAAGTACCGCAGAGGGCAAGCACAACGAGATCACGGGAGCTGATAAAAGTGAGAAAAATGACTCAGCTTCACATGGATCTTTCACTCAGGGCAGCGTGTGTGTGTGTGTGTGTGTGTGTGTGTGTGTGTGTGTGCGAGAGAGAGAGATAGAGAGCGCTGTGGGACACAAGTAATTAATTTTTCAAGGTCAATTACTTTAAAATCATATGATGGCATGCAGTATCCATGCAGTGTCTCTGAGGAGCTGAGTTCACCACGCCCACTATGGGCGGGGCTTTTCTACACCCATGTTAACCATATGCAAGCTAACAAACACGTGACTGATCATTACCTCATGCTCTCTCCTCTCGTCTGTGCTGAGGTGAGGTGAGGTGAACTCTTTCACACGCTTCTCTCTGTGCTCTAGATGTTTTTCTAAACATTATACAGATCCAATAGAGCTAAAGTAAAGATTTCCCATTTCCACTGACAGCTGATGATGTCATAGTGTAAGAGCAGCTTGACCAATCAACAGCTTCATTAATAATCACTTATTAATCACTTTCCTTCCTTTCATCCTACATTCCTTCTTTTTTTAAAGAAAAATCTCTTTTTTCATTTTTCTTTTCTTAAATTTTGTTTTTTTTCCCTTTGCCTCAATTGTTTCACATTTAATTTTCATTTATTTTAACATTTCTCTCTTTCTTTCTTTTTAGTTTCTTGCTTCTATTAATTTTCTCTTTCTCTTCACACTTCATCTTTCTTTCTATTCTTATATTTTCTTAAATTTGTATTTTTTATGAAATTATTTAATAATATTCAATTGTTTCATTTAATTCTTTCTTTCTTTCTTTTTTCTTTGTTTTGTTCTTTTACTTTTTAATTGCTTTTTTCATTTATTTTTCTTTAATCTCTTTCATTTATTTAAAATTTTATTTATTTTAGTCTGTCTTCTTTTTTAATTTGTTCCTCTTTGCATTTTTACTCTTTTATGTATCACCTTTTTATTATTTCATTTTTGCTTCCTTTTCCCATTTTTATTCCTCTTCTCCTTTTTTGCCTGTTTCTTTTTCTTTCCTGTTTAGTTTTTTAATTTCTCTTTTGGTTTGTTTTTTTATTTTTCTTTCTTGCTTTAAACCATTCCAAAAATCCTTTTATTTCAAATAAAAGTCCTTTATTTCAATTATTTCTCATTTAATTTTCATTTATTCATACATTTCTTTCTTACGTTTGTTCTTTCTTTCCCTACTTGTCTTGCTTTTATTCTTTGTTTCCTCACCAACTTGGTTCTTGCTTCCTTCCTTGTAAGTAACATCCACCCTTTGGTTTTGATTAAGATCATAAAACACATTTTAATGTTATAAAAAGATAACCAGAGTAAATAGAAAATGCAGTTTTTAAATGATGAATTCATTTATTAAGGGAAAAAAGCTGTCCAAACCTACCTGGCTCTATGTGTAAAGGTAATGGCCCCTAAACCTAATAACTGGTTGTGCCACTATTGGCGACAACAACTGCAATTAAGCGTTTGTGATAACTGGCAATAAGTCTATCACATCACTGTGGAGGAATTTGGGTCCATGCATCTTTTCAAAATTGTTTTCATTCAGCCACACAGGAGGGTCTTCAAGCATGGACAGCCTGTTTGGGTCATCCCACAGTGTCTCAAACAGATTTAAGCCCAAACTTCGATTAAGCCAGTCCAAAACCATATTGTTCTTTTTTAGTCATTCAGAGGTGGATTTGCTGATGTGCTTCGGATCATTGTCCTGTTGCATAACCCAAATGCACTTGTGCTTGAGGTAAAACCCGATGGCTGGATATTCTCCTTCAGTATTTTCTGGTAGAGCGCGGAATTCATGATTCCATCAATATGGCAAGTTGTCCAGGTCCTGAAGCTGCAAAACCCCAGTATGATGTTCTTTTTATGGAAAGTTGTGTTTGTTTTATGCCAGATGTAACGAAATAAATGCCTTACAAAACGTTGAACTTTTGCCTCACAGAATATTTGACCGAAAGTCTTACGGAAAATCGAGATGTTTTTTGGCAAATGTGAGCCGAGCCTTTCTATTCTTTTTGGTCAGCAGTGGCTTTTTTACCCCATGTATGCCATTTAGTCCCAGTCTCTTTCCTACTTTTGAATCATGAACACTGACATTAACTCAGACAAATGAGGCTTGCAGTTCTTTACATGATGTTCTAGGTTCTTTTATGAGCTCCTGGAGTAATTTTGGTAGTCTGCCCACTCCTTTGAAGGTTTATCACTGTTCAAAAAGTTTTCTCCATTTGTAGATAATGGCCTTAGAAATGGCTTTATAACCCTTTCCAGACAGATGTTAATTAATTTTTTATCATCTGTTCTTGAATTTCTTTAGATCACGGCATGATGTTTAGCATCTCTTAGCATGCTTCGCTCTTTCTGGCTCCATTTAAGTGATTTCTTGATTCAACAGGTTTGACAGTAATTAGTCTTAGGTGTGGCAGATGTCTGAAATTTAAATCAGCTTTCAAAAACAAAAAAACTGATTTAGCAAGGGGGGGGGGGGCGGTTAGGTAGGTTTGGGCAGCTTTTTTTTCCCTTACTAAACAAACTCATCATTTAAAAATAGCATTTTGTATTTACTTAGGTAATTTTTGTGTTTAACAAATTTACGTATAACAAATTTGCGATAAAATTATAAACAGCACTTTTTCACAGCACTGAATATCTTTATCTTTTTCTATATTTTTTTAAACATTATTAATATGTCTTTTTAATGTTACTTTGATTTCACATCATCGTTGACATTTCAGTGTTTTATTCAGAAAGCACAGTTTTGGTTTTATATCTCTCCTTCGCTCCCAACCCACTGTCCCACCCCCACCCTCCCCTTCTGATGTGTGTATTAAAGTGCATTTCTATATTTACCATTTCAGCAGGATAGCGTTACTGTTCTGACTGTGAACACAGAACAGCGTGTAAATCAATCCCATAATGCACCATAATGCCCAGTTAGATGAAAAAAAAGGGCCTCATACTTCAGTTTGGCTTGACAAATTAGACGGTATTTTTATTCGAGCTGGAATATGGCCGTGTTATTAAAATCGATGGAACATCTCTGCGCATGAGGACGCTGAGCTCGCGTTACCTGCGTGTCCACGTATCGATTGGTTAATTCTCTGAAGGAATATCGCACCGTCGTCATCAATTAGCTTCTTTTGGAAGGAGGAAATTCACCAAAACACACTGTCTGCACTCACACAGGGGCTCGCGGTGGTGCAGCTAATACTAGCGTTTACACAAAGAGGAGCTAGCTTCCTGATTACCTAGTTTGGTTGTTCCCTCATTACACAAAATATTCAGTAGCTAACTAGAATTATACACATAGTGTGTTTGCTGTGTTTATTGTCAAACATAGAAGTGTTAAATAGGCTGTCTAGCTTAGCTAATGTAGCTAACAAAAATTTATTGCTGATTAATTACAGTAACATGATAAAATGAAGTTTTTTATTAGGCTATTTAGTTTGTTGTGCACCTTAATAGTTTACTAAATTTATTAATGTTAATAGTCATTAACTAAAATAAAGCTACCAAAGTGCATTATCTTAGCTAAATGTTTAATGCACTTTGTTAGCTTTATTTTAGCTAATAAGCATGAAATACAGGATTCCCTATAATCCTAGCACATAGGTAAAGATGTTATCAAAAAAAAAAAAATTGAATTTGTCATTTCCAGTCACAGTCACTCTTGTATAATTTACCAGAATGTTCCAGAAGCTTTTTTCTTGGGTAACGCAGCCAGGTTTGCCATGTGCTAGCCTGTCAGAAAGGCATCTGTGCCCTGCGCTCGCTGCAGTTCAGCGTCTGATAAAATGCTACACTGACTGACAGCACGACTCGGGATGATGATGGAGGGATCTGACAGAGGGAAGAGACGGAGAAAGAAAACGGAAAGAGAGAGAGAGAGACTGAGATTGAGAGGCGAAATGCAGCAGCAGCTGCTGTGAGAAAACTGAGAGAGACAAGTTAATCACAGCACATGCTAATGCAAAGTAATCTCTTCACTTTCTTTCCATCTCTCTCTGTCTCTCCCTGTGTCTTTGTCCCTCTCTCTCACTTACTGTCTCTCTCATTTGACGTTTAAATGTCCCAAAAGCACCCAAAAAATGGCTTATAATTGCACTTACAATAATAAAACAAGTTGTTGTACAAAACAGTGGCATACTAATATTCTAGCATATTCCATTTCACTCTATTCCACTCTATTCACAATAAGGCAGGAGACATTATTATTTTTTTAAAGCAGAAATGATCAAATAAATAAAGCATTTATATGGCGTTTTTCCAATGTAGCACGTTTCTAACACATTTCTTAGCTAATTTGTCTTACCTATCAGATTTCTTAGCTAACACTATTCCTAGCTAGTATGTAGCTAGCACACTTCCTAGTTAACATATTTAGCTATCATATTTCTTAGCAAACGCTATCCCTAGATAGGGGAAATAGCCAATACATGTCTTAGTAAGAGCATTTCTTAGCTAGTACCTTCTTTAGCTAACACTATTCCTAGCTATTGAATTTCTCAACTAATAAAATGCATCTTGCTAAGCATTTCCTAGCTAGTACCTTTCTTGGCTAGCACAATTCTTAGCTAATACTATCCCAAGGTAGCAAATTTTTTACATGATGCATGTTTTAATATGCACATTTCTTAGCTAGTACATTTTAAGCTAATGTTTCTCAGTGAGCACATTTTCTAGCTAATACAATTTTAGTTAACGCATTTCTTAGCTACAGTATTGCATGTCTTAGCCAGCACATTTCTTAGCTAGCATTCCATTCATTGTTTGCAGGACTGCCTTTGTACGCGCTATATTAAATGAATGGTCTTACTAACAGTTAGCTGCTAACAAGCAGTTTTATTGAAAATTTTATGAAATTTTGCATGCACACTTTTTATTTGTGATTATATTTATTTAGTCATTTTATTTGGACTCTGTAAGCATCGCTGCCCATCCTGTTTAAAAGATAGTAACTCACGTCTTGTTTTCGGGATGATTATTTTTTTTTTCACTGCTCACTCCAGAGTGTCAGTGAAGTGTGTGTGGAGCGTCTGAAGATTCACGCTGGCCGAACAGAGTGCAACGTCATCACAGGAAGTCATTTCCACGCTCACTTCCATGCTGGAATTGCGTCTGTCGGCTGCTGGCTGTTCAATTTCACGCTCGCAGAGCGCGGAGATAAACGGCTAAAAATACCCGACATGTGATGGGACATGTAGTTAACGAGCATAGCGGTGTGTGATTGATGGTTTCAGGTTCGGTTTGGACACGTATGATGTGTTCGACCTGATCTATGATCAGCATCACGCAGCTACAGTAAGATGCTAACTCATGAGGAACAAGTGTCAGTCTAGTGCTCATAGCAGGAGGTAGTCATAAACATTTTACCTGTCTCTCTCTACTTGTTTCTCTGCCCTACCTGTCTCACTGCCCTACAGTATCTCACTGCCCTACAGTATCTACCTATCTGTTTTACTGCATTACCTGTCTCTCTGCCATATCTGTCTCACTGCCCTGCTGTCTTTTTATCTTATCTGTCTGTCTGCCCTGCCTGTCTCTCTCTGTCCAACCTGTTTCTCCGTCCAGTTTCTATATAGCAACTCTCTGCCCTACATATTCCTGTCAACACATATGTCTCTGGCTTTTGTTTGTTCATGTTTGTCTGCATGTGTGTGTGTGTGTGTGTGTGTGTGTGTGTGTGTGTGTGAGAGCGTGTGTGTGAGAGAGATCCATGTTGTGGCAAGCAGCAGTGCATCTTATACACAGACTCTCATGACTGATTGCATTTCAATCTCTCTCTTTCTCTCACTCACTCTCTCACACACACACACACACACACACACGACACTCGTGAAATATGAATGTGAGACAGGTACATGCCTTAGGCACTGAATGTGTGTATGTGTGTGTGTTTTGGGGGGCACACCTGTTTGTGATAAACACACACAAAACCAATTAAAATGAAAGCAAGAACATCCGATCACATATATACTGTACACACACACACACACACACACACACACACATACAGCCGGCAGCTTGTCCTGGTTCTTCTCTACATGCAGGGAACCGGAGGGAGCACCTTTCAGTCCTGAATGCAGTGTGCTTGAGTGCACTGTGAAGAAAAGTGTGTCTGTGTGTGTGTGTGGGAGCTGTTTTTTTATTGATGTGTTCTGAAGCAGATGTCACATCATGTTTGCCGGATACAGGGCAGTGACATACACACACACACACACACACACACACACACATGCACATCCACACTCTTTTGCCAAACATTAACTATAAATTTAATATAACAAACTGTTTCTTCCTTTTAGCAAGTTGCAAGTAGCTGCTCGTTTCCCCAGGGTTAAGTGTAGTAGCACAGAGCTGAGAGTGACGGAATGGGAAGACAGACAGACAGACAGACGAACAAAATAGTTAAGAAGAATAATTAAGAAGAATTTACTAGCAAGAAATAAGTAAGAATGAATGTAAAGAAAATGTAAAGAAAATGTGTAGAAAATGTGTAATAAAACTACTATAGACAGACAGACAGATAGATGTTTAAAGTAAGAACAAATTAAACAAGAACAAAAAAGAAATGAATGAAGAAATGTGGAGAAACAAAAAAGTACTTAGATAGATATATGAGGGATAAAAATTAGCAACTAAGAAAGCAATTAATAAAATTAAATAAGGAAAGTAAGGGAAAAAGAAAAGCACTAAAACAGTATGAAATAACAGTTAAAAAAGAAAAAAAAAATTAAATGCATAAAATGAATAAAGAAATGAAGAAATGAGAAATATAAAATAAATAAAAGTAATCCTAAAATTAAAAAAAGATAAAAGGAAGAAAAAAGAAAGGCAGTAAAACGAAAATAGTTTAAATAAATTGTTTATAAATAACAAACAGATAAATATATAAAGAAAAAAGAAAGAAAAAAGAAAAGGATACAGAACGAAAGAGGTAAAGATGGAGGGATAAAAAACTAAAGGGAAAAAGATGTCGGTACAAATGGCACAGCAAGATAGAATCAGAAAAAATAAAATGTTAGAAGAAAGTGAGAAAAAGGAAATCATCCCTAACCTATAAAACAGAAAAATAAATAAATATGTCAATTTAAAAATAAAAAAGAAATGATTCAAAGTTTATTAAAAAAAAGAATTAACCAAAGAAAAAGTATAATTAAAAAATATATATTTAATTAAACAACAGATGTACGAATAAAGGAAATATTTAAAAATGTTAAAGTTTAAATGTAAATAAAATAAAGAAATATGAACAGAAAAAAAAGAAAAGAAAAATATTTATTTATTGATTGATTGATTGATTTATTTTTTAAAAAGAGAAATGAAACACCTGAATTAGCAGAAGATGTGTGGAGAAAAAGAGAGGCACACTTTCCACCACCATGACCTTTGTAGGGAGTCAAAGGTCATGGTGGTGCAAGGTGTGTTGAGATCGAGGCCATGTTAGAGTGCATGCGCTGACACGCTGGAAGGAGAGATGAACATGAAGCCTCGCTCGCCCTCCCTCGTGCCTCAGCACTCAGAGCCAGGTTTTCCCTGCAATATTTATACTCCGTTGCTCATTAATGGCCGCCGTGTCCATATTTGATGTGGCTCTCATTACGAACACTCCGGCAGCAGCTGCGCTTCAGACATGCCGTCGTATTTCTCTCAGAGGGGAAAAAAACGATGGAGACCTGCTGCTGCGTCGCCCTGCTTTACTAATCAATCACTCGCAGCGTCGGGGCTGGGGGATCTCTCCGTCTAACGCACTATCGATTATTACTCCAGACTGATCAATGTATATGATTAATTGAGGATTTGATCTCAGAGACTTTCTGGAAGGGCTTTCTGCATGGGGTAGAGAGAAAAAAGAAAAGGATGGGGTGAAGAAAGAGAGAGAGGAGGTCACATATGCACAAAAAGAGAGAAAGAAACAAGAAGAGAATAAAGTAGAAACTACCGAAAAGAGCTGAAGGAGAGAGATACAGTATAGGAAAGATCGGGGAAAAAGCTGAAGTAAGAACTATAAAAAAAAAAAAAAGCTGTTTGTCGTTCATTGTGGACAAGAAACAAGAGTTAGCGTTGCTGTTCCAATACTTTTGGAGGGGTTTGTAAGTCTTTAAAGGTGTTTTAGCTTTGGCATCTCTGAGGGCATTGAATCTAAGAAAGCATTTTGTATTCGAAGGTATTTATTATAATCTCTGGGGGTTGTTTTTTGTCTAGTGTTATTTAATCTCTGCTTGTCTTTGAAGTATTTCATCTTAGTGGTATTTTATCTCTAGTGGATTTTTGTCTTTGAGTATATTTCGTCTCAAAGGGAATTTTACATCTAGTCACATTTTGTTTTTGCAGGTATTTTATCTTTGGGCGTATTTCATTTGTGTGGGTATTTTACCTCCACTGGCAGTTTAAGGGTATTTTAGCTCCAGTGGTATTTCATCGCACCTTTAGTGGCATTTGTCTGTTTGGGTATTCGGTCTTGTGTATTTTATCTCTAGTTGCATTTTGTCTCTGATGGTATTTCATCTCTGGGGGTATTTAATCTCTGAGGGTAGTTTACCTCCACTGCCAGTTTAAGGGTATTTTATCTCTGAGGGTATTGGACGTCTAGTGGATTTTTCTCTCTCAGGGTATTTTATCTCTAGTGCCATTTTCTCTGGAGGGGCACTTTATCTCCCATGGCAGTTTAAGGGTATTTTACCTCTAAGGGGCTTCCACCCCTCAATCTGTATTGGTATTTTATCTCTAGAGGTATTTTTACTTTTAATGGCATTTTATCTATCCAGTATTTGTAGCGCTGTCAGGTCTTGGATTCTTTCACAGAGAAGTAGCGGGGACAAACCAGGATGGGGTGCCCAGCTATTGCAGGGCACAAGCATGCCTACACACTGACATGCACAATTTGGAAATGACAATTGACCTACTGGGGATGTCTTTGGTCTTTGGGAGGAAACCGGAGTACTTCAAGGAAATCCTTTAAGCACGGGGAGATCATGCAAACCCCACACACACAGACAAGAGGTGCATTTCAAAAGCTTAACCTTGGATTTGAAAGGCGACAGCGCTACCCAGTAAAGCACTGCGCCACCTTGTTGGCATTTTATCTCTGAGGGTATTTCATGTCTAAGACGACTTTATCTCTATTGGAAGTTTAAGGGTATTTTACCTCTAAGGAAGTTTTTATCTCTGAGTGTATTATACCTCAAATGGTGTGAGGGTATTTAAACAGTGAGGGTATTTTATGTATGAGAAAATTTAAAGTATTTTATCTTTGAAGGTGGAATGTGAGTTATACTTTAGAGAGGTTTTTTTTTTCCCTTGAGGATAAGACACTATGTTAATTCTAAGGGTATTTCATTACTTTTATTTTACCACAGATTGTAATTTATCACTGGGGGTGTTTTAATGTTTTTTTTTTTTTCCTTTCCTTCTTTCCGTCCTTTGTTCGTTCTTTCGTTCCTTCCTTCCTTCCTTCCATCCTTCCTCTACCTTCTCTATGCGATGTCCATTAGTGGGCTTTCTAGACTGAAGCTGCATTCGGAATGATACACAACTGAGCTTCAAGTCTGAGAAGCTTTAAACTGAACGATGCTTCAGCTTTATTTCCTTCTCTTTTTTTATGTACAGCCTCAGACTAATATCATAAACCTTGATGAGATGTCGCGTACCCACGAGTGTTTATTCTTGGCACCCGCCCTCATGTCTTGGCACAGACGTAGCCCTCGGTCCCCTCCCACAGAGAGGCTGTTAATTAGAGAGGCTGCAGAATCGACCAGATTGGCCGAGAGACCGAGAGACCGCGGCCAGGACAGAGGACAGAGCGGGCCAGGTTGAGTCAGAGCCATGCTGGAGAGTGCACCACTTTACCCCCCTCTCATTTCCCAGCAGGCTTAGCTCTGAGGTCACATGATTCACACGCCGGTCTGGATGGAGCTTGTGACGGCATCTGCGGCTCAACTTTTTAAACAGGATCTTCCACAAAGACAAGCTGCCTGATCCCATTACTCACCGCCCCAGAGCGGGGACCTCGGCCAAGGGACAAGAAGTCACCAAATTCACTTCTACACTTCTGCCAAACACTTCCACACTTCTGCGTCTCACTCAAACGGCTGCTTCTTCCCACAAGTATTTCATAATTTTAGAGGAAACTACTATTTCATCCATTTCTCTTGTTTTCTCTTGGATTTTATCTTTCTTTAGATTTCTTTACATCTTAAATCATTTGTTCCTTTTTATCTTTTTTTTCCCACTTTTTTAGCTCAAACTTCTTTATCTCATTTGTTTATTTGCTGTAATTTATTGTCTCTTTCTTTCTTTTTTTTCTTTCAGATTGTATGGCTTTTCACTCTACAATAGTTCCCCTCCTTTACTGTTTTTAAACAACCACACCCTTGCTTTTAAAACTTTTCTTTTGTTTTCATTAAATCCTACTATTTCTTTTTCACTTTTTAAATTTATTTATATTCATTAATATATAAGAATTATTTCATTAATTTATTTCTTTCTACCTTCCTTATCTTTTTTTCCCCGCTTTGCTTTATTTTACATTTATTTATTCTGGCATTTTTATTTACTTATTTATTTTTCTTGATTTCTGTTTTTTTTCCGTCTCTCTCTGAATGTTATTCAGTTTTATTTTTTCATTCCTCAATCCTTTTTCATTCTTTTATCCTTTCTTATTTATTTTTGTTAAATTTTCCTCTAGATCTTATTTTGTCTGTTTATATATTTTTTAACTTTTTCCTCTGTAACTGCTTTCTTGAATTATTTTATATATTTATTTTATTTGTGTAAAACTTTCTTTCTAAAATGTTTGTTTTTTATCTCTTCCTTCTCTTTTTCCCTTGCTTTTTAATATATTTTTATTTCCTTAAAATTTTTCTCTTTTAAAAATATCTTTTGCTTTTTTGCTTCTTTTACCCCTAAATTCTTAGTATAAATTTTCATTCCATGTTTATTCATCATTGTATCAGTTTTTCATTTGTCATCCTTGTTACCTATTTTGCTTATAAGGAATTAAATGAGTTTACTACTGTATGTGTAAAGAAATTTTTCAGACTGGTGTGTGAAGTGTGTTACGCTCTTAGCTTCGCTTCTCTCTTCATTATCCAACAGGTACATCGTAGCCAATGTTACCATGGTAACAGCTGCTACCAAAACACCTGTTGTTTTATTTTCTCCTGTTTTAAATTAGTTTTTTTTTTCCAGATTCGTTTGTATCCGACAGCAATCCTGTGACACTGCTATTAGCGCTGTTGCTAATTGCTAACATACTGCCTGCTTAATCTGGTTGATGAGATGATGGAGTGAAATGCAGCTGAGTCACAGTGTGAAATGGCGCTGGAATACAGGGGTTGTAGTTTTGCACTGGGGCTATTAGACACGAGCTGATTAGCACTAACCGGGTGAGAGAGGTCGCTCGCTCTGGGGCGGGAAAATCGTTTTCACCTTTGCACTCTGTAATTTTCACTTACAGATGTGTTCTGATACTGTTATTTATTTATTTATTTATATATTTTTTCAGTGCAGTGATAGATTACGTTAACACACATACACACACACACACACACACACATTATTACACTACGATAAACACGAAGGAAGGTCATCTTCTTCTCCTGGCTCAGAAGCCTGATGTTGATGTTCGAGAAGTGAGTGAGACGTGGAAGACGTGCTGTTACTCAGTGATGGACGGCTCTTAGGTCAACTATAAATCACATGAGTGTCACGTTTCCGCTGAGTGACCGCACGTTTCTCCGTCAGCGTAACCGAGAGCGTTCCTCTTTGTCAGGAGCAGAAATCATTAGGAGGCTGGGTTAGCACTGTTAGCATTTTAGCACAGCACCTGTAGAACCGGAACAGTCTAGTGCAATACCTCTCCATATGCTGGCCTCCGTCACACACGCCGATATCTTTCTTTCTTTCTTCCATTTTTCTTAGTCTCATCAGTTCTGTTCAAATCAATTCATCCATACTGTTTCACACATCCTCCCTTTCACATTTTTCTTTCTTTCTTGTTTTTTGGAATTTTATTTATTTATTTATTTCCATTTTTTCCTTTACAAAGTTTCCTCCCTTACTTATTCGTGCCTTCTTTTTCTTTCTTTTCTTATACCCTGCTTTTTGTCCCATTTTATCCCTCAAACTTCCTCTCTTTTTACTTTCTTTCTTTCTTTTACCTTTTATTTTTCCTTCCTTTATTTACTTAACACTTTCTTTCTTATCCCTCTTTCTTATTGAATCGTTTGATTTCTTTTTACCTTTTTTCATCTTTTCCTCATTTCACAAATTTTTTCCCCATTTATTTCTTTCCTTCTTCCTTTTTTCATATCCTTTTATTTCTTTCTCTTTCTTTATTACTTTTCTCTTTTCTCATTTTGCTTTCCTGCTTTACTCTCCCTCTTTCTTTCTTTGTTTCCTTATATGTCACTTTTTTTATCCATTGAGTTATCTTTTTTTATTTTTCTCTGTTCTTTCTTCCTCATTAATCTTTCTCTATTCGTTTTCCTGATCTGTTGAATATGGAGCAGCTCATGCCCCGCTCTGACTCGTAGTTTGACCGTGAGTTTGTCTTCGCTCCTCTTCGTCTTTAGTCCTACGAGAGTCTTTGTCCATTAGTTGATCTTTTGAAGTTTGCACTCTGCCGGCCGGCGACTAACAGCCACCGTGGAGAACACGGAGAATGAAAAGAGCGTGGTGGTCTCTGAAGACCACCCGTCCATCCAGCCCGGCAATCTGTAACGAGCAAAACAGAATCTGCATAATTGGCGCTCGTCTGTGCGCACACAGCTGTCACTTCCTCCTCAGGTAATGAATCACTGCCTGCGTGTAAACAACAACAGGGGCGAGACGCAAGGATTTGGCAACCGCCAGCTCGGGGCCTTCAGAGCTTAATGAGTTTGAGAGTGATGAAGAGATCACACAGCAGCTAGCAATTAGCCAAAGAGAGGAGAAATTCACAGACGCCATGAGCTGTAGACTGTATCTTATACACAAGTCTTTTTCTTACTGAGCCTTGCGTTGAAAAAAAATGCACGCACACACACTACAAACTTTACAGATGTAGCACTGTAGCTAGGATGAAGGTATAATTGAAGCTATATCAATACCACTCCATTTCAGTCTATTAGGTATAATAAAAATGTGGCATGTCTTTGATGTGACATTAACACGTACATGGAAATAAGAGTGGGTGTGACATGAACCGGCAAGACTCTTTGCCCTTTAGCCAATCTTTTAACTTCCACAGTTACCAGAAGTGACTAACACCTGACATGGAGAGAAGAAAAAAGAATGCTATTAGTTACTAATTTTCTGACTTGAGTTAACATGACAGGATTTCTGAAGGCACTTTTGACCTAATGTTCATTAGCGTCGGTTTTAGGCCATGTCCACACATAGCCGGGTATTTTAAAAAAAATTTAATTTGATCTTTATTTGCGGTTTCGGACTTTCGTCCATATGCAAATGCAATTTTGGTCTATGAAAACTGAGCTTTTGGAAAACTCCGTCCAAAGTGAAGATTTTCCAAAACGGAGATTTTGCTTGTTGTAACGACATCTTGTGTGCCGATGATGTCATTGTCTGTGTGCTAGTCTCCTTGATTTGACGTCAGCTTTGTTCATGAGGATATTTGTGCAGTAGTGGACTTATGTACCGTAAACTAGTTATTGTGTTACCGCTTACTGGACTTTTTAGGTTGTGTGGACAGATTTTTTTTTAAAAACAAAGTATAAAAATCTGTTTTTAAAAATATCCGGCTACGTATGGACATGGTCTGGTCTTACTGTTAGCTAGATAGTCAGCATGCACTAAACTGATAATGTCATGCTCATAAAGTACCCCTCTTTTAATTATATGTTTTTGTGTAAAAACCTAATACAAATCATCTGATTGGAGTGGGTCTCAGTACAGTGGAACCTCGAATTACGAGTAACGCGGTTTACGAGTGTTCCGCAAGACGAGCAAAGATTTTTAATAAAGTTTGACTTGAAAAACGAGTATTGTCTTGGTTTATCATGACAATACCAAGTATCATGTATCACGCATGCGCTTTTTGTTTTGACACCGAGCGTCACGTGATCACAACTGAGCCAACAGTTTTTCTCTCTCTTGCGCTGCGGAATTGTAGGT
>JAQMYJ010000010.1:18870917-18884073 GCA_030014305.1 Clarias laeviceps | reverse complement strand
AGGTGTGGTTAGAAGAGGGGTGTGGATAGAGGAGAGGTGTGGTTAGAAGAGGCGTGGTTAGAAGAGGGGTGTGGATAAAGGAGAGGTGTAGTTAGACTGGGGATGGGGGTTTAGGAAGATACAATCTAATTATCAATACAAGCTTAATTACATGATACTGATGGATTTCATCCATTTTTTCTGCCTAGTTGAACTTTTCACTATATCATACACTCACACACAAAAAGCTGTTACAAAGCATTGGGAAATGAGCGCAGCGAGGAAATATGGCCGCAGCAGGAGATTTTGACAGATGAGATTGGCCGTAATTGGAGTGCGAGACCATCGCCGTGTCCATCAATCACACGCTTGGGCTCTGCCATTCTAAGAGTGTGCGGTGTTAGAGTTGCACACCAGAGGATAAACCCAGCATGAGAACTGATGTGTGTGTCATTAGAATACTCCATCCTAATCAAAAGCAAACACATACAAAAGAGATTACAAATTTGTGCTCAGTTTTGCTATGTTTAGAGCATTAGTAAAGCGTCCTGCAGTGAATAGATCCGTGAGTTCGAGAAATCAGTGGTGCTAAACATGATGTGTGCCAGAGCAACAGAATGCGGAGATGTTGTTCATCACATGACAAAATGAGAACAATTAAAGTATCTTTCTTTCTTTCCTTCTTTCTTTGTCTTATCCTCAGTTTAAAGTATTTGCAAATAAATTAGGGTAAATAAATGTAGTCTATGACAGTGTGAGACTGATGTGGTTTTAGCGGAGGAATTACAGTGGGATTAATCCCCGGCTCCTGCTTTTAAATCAGACACGCTGAGACTGAAGACTCTGTGTGGTGGATTAAGAGGCAGTTTGGAGGATTTATGCTTCATGACGCTGTAGTGCACTTAAAAGCTTTAGTCTACTGAACAGTAATGTGGCGATTTACAGGGATTAAATGTTGTTTGTTTAGCTGTTCAGACATAAAGAGTGGAAATAAACTCTTTCTTTTTCGTTATCTCAGACCTCACTTCCTGCTACCTGAAAGGCTATTTTTTTCAGATGTCTTACATAACATTCAATTCAGTTCAATTCAATTCAGTTTTATTTATATAGCGCTTTTAACTGTGGTCATTCTTGCTAAGCAGCTTTACAGAATCAAAAGAAATTTAGGGAAATGAGTTTTAAAAGTTTGGCAAGGAAGAAATCCCTGAGATGGCGATAGGAAGAAACCTTTAGAGGAACCAGACTCAACAGGTAAACCATCCTCATTTGGGTGAAACGGATAGCAGGGATTGATCTGCAGTCATAATGTATAACAGGAGGGGCGTTTAAGTTAATATGGAGTCCACTTTTGTTTTTGGGGGCTCATTTACAAAACTGTTTGGAGAAATTTCCTTCGTGGACCGCCGTCATGTTTAAGTTTAACAGTTCCCCAGTCACCACACATCCCAAGCAGACCACATGGGCCTCCATGAGATGCGATCTCCAACCAAATGTCCGGCACAAGGATGAGTCAGACAGGTCCAGAGGACAGAGGGGGTCTGGATCACTAGCAGCTCAGAGAGAGAGAGAGACAGACAGACAGACAGACGAACAGAATGAGAAAAGAACTAGAGAGAACAGTTAGGTATGCTAATACTCAGATAATGTATAAGGTGAATGTACAGTATATACTGTATAGTGCAGAGTGCAACCAGGGACTCTGGCAAGACTAACTCTGACAGCATAACTAAAAGAAAGAGCCATAAGGAAACAAAGACATGAGGGCTCCCTCGGAAGTAAAGCAACGAGTTACTTCATCGTTACCATCACACTGACTGCGAAGCAAGTTAAGATATGTGCTGTTTAGGTGAACATATGCTATTAAATTGGTACACTAATTATCTAAGACAGCAATAATTCCTGTACAGATATGGTATTGCAGGTGAAGATGGTATCTCGAATAAATATAGCAGCAAGGATGGTAAGTGGAACAAATACTGTAGTTTGGCATGGTGCAAAAGCATAGTATATTGAATAAGGAAAGTATTCTGGACAAGGACAATGTCTTGAACAAGGACAAGGACCATATCTTGAAAAATAACAGCATCATAGACTAGGACCCTATCTTCAATAAGAATGGCATCATGGACTAAGGAAGGTATTGGGACAAATGATGGCATTCTGGACAAGGATATTATCTTGAGTAAAGAAGGTATTCTGGACAAGAGCCATCCCAGACAACGTCCCCTCTTGGTTGCCATAACAGCCTCTAGCAGATCATGAAATATCCAGAGCTGAAAGTGAAGTTAAACAAGCATTGTGTCCTGAAAAACTGTTTCCAGTGTGACCCATCTTAGACCTTGACTTAGTGTCTAAACTGGTCTACTGTTTAAATGGACTGTAAGGTACCTGTAAGATTCCACCACTTCCACATTCTCCCCAAGGACAGAGACAGGGGTTTGTGGAGATCACTCAGTGAAGCAGGTCACAGGTCTTTCTACCATGCTTCACTAGACAAAAGTCATCAGAAAATTTCTGTAGATGCCAAGTGCTAAACTTGAACATACAATTCTAAGATGTACGATGTGAACAGGAAGGGGAAGAGTACTATTCCTTGTGGAGTTCCTTTGTTGCTTACTACCTTGACGTATTGAGAATTCCTCAACTGCACTCACAGAGAAGCATGGTATCTTGGGTAAGGATAATATCCAGGACAAGGAGGTATCCAGGAAATGAATGATGACATGGAACATATTATGCATAAGGATGATATCCTCATCAAAGAGTGTACCATGGACTAGGATGCCATTTTGAAATTAGGGCGTTCTCTTTGACAAGAGAAGTACCCTAGACATGAATTGTATACCAGACAAGAAAGATATCTTGTATAAACTGGATGATATCCCAAAGAAGGGTACTATGTTTGACAAGGAAAGTATCCTCGAATATGGACAGAAATGTATCTGGGACAAGGATGGTATTCCCAGACAAGAAAGGTATCCTGGAGAAGGACAGAATCTTGGAACTTCCTAGATTCAGCAGTAAACCCCTCAGGGAGGATTATTATGCCTTACAACTGAAAGCTGCTTGCATTAAAGATAAAGGCAAGTTCAGTTTACAGGAGCTGGACAATTATTACAGTTAAAATATATCACATTGTTTATGCTGCTCTGGAAAAATATTAAATATTACAAATATTACACCATGTCCAGTACTGTTTTGTAGTTTTGTCAGTTTATTATGTAGCTGAAGACATCCACGATTAGCCTTTAAGCTAAATAACTTGTATGTATAGCATTCTGACATTCTGTGCATTGGCTTTGATTTTCGGAACACAGCCTACCCCCTTCCCTGGTGATAATATGACACTGGGTGGGTCACAGGGATGAGACACGCCGCTGCGTGCCGTCTCATCTATCGGTGTTTGACCTGTGCGACACTGGATCAC
Source organism: Clarias laeviceps (assembly GCA_030014305.1). Classification (NCBI taxonomy): domain Eukaryota; kingdom Metazoa; phylum Chordata; class Actinopteri; order Siluriformes; family Clariidae; genus Clarias; species Clarias laeviceps. Next base: position 18,880,667 of record JAQMYJ010000010.1, on the reverse strand, counting down.
ATGGCATCAAGTGCCAGGAAACACACTAGCGTAGCGTTGGCACACACACACACACACACACACACACACACACACACACACACACTAATCGTCCTCAGATAAAACAGGCCTCGGCACTAAATGTGGAATAGTCTGTGCACACAGCAGAGACAGATGCAGCTCAAGATGCACATTAATGAGCCGCGGAGATGCCATTTACACCTCCGACCTGCCAAACCAAATTCTCACAGAGCAGGAAAACAAGTTCCTGTAAACAAAATGATGTCTCTCTCTCTTTCTCGCTCTCTGTTTTTTTTCCTTTCTTTCTCTCTCACCCTCTCTTTCGCTCTTGTTTGTCTGTCTGTATCACAGAATAAAATCTAGGTCGCTTGCACAGATTACCTCGAACAGTACATCACGATCCCCTTTCCCCAAGATAAAAAAACAAAACATGATCTAAAAAATAAAAATAAAAAGAAGTAATATCTCTGATCTAAATTAGATTATAAAAAATGGTGATATATACAGTATTTATGAATGTGTTTTCTTTCTTTTTTTTTATAACTGATAGTCATGCAACATCCTTAAATTAATTAATCACATTAATTAATAAAATACAAGTAATAATTATATAAAAATATAAATTATATACAAATATATTATTTGATCATAATTATTATTATAAATGACTAAGTAGTTCATTATTCATTTATTATTATTATTTATGAACAGTTATCATTATATATAAATCACAAATTATTTAATAAAATATATTTAAATGTTATCAATTTGTTTAATAATATTTAAATTATTTATTTTAATATATTCCAATATTATAAATGTATTTAATATTTCCCTGTTGACTTTCTGTTTATTTTTCTTGCTCGATTTTTTCTTTCTTCTTTATTTTTTGGTCAATTTTCTGACAATTCTGAGATGATTATAATATAAACAAACATAATGAATTTGGAGAAGAATAAAGTAGTTTGCATAAATTAAAAGAAAATAAAATCCAATTTGAGCATCCGGATTCCAGTCTTAGCACGTACAAACAAAATTAATAATCAAAGACTGTAAATTCTGCCTGAAGAATTATTTCAGAAAGATTTGTAATCAGAGTACTGGGTTTGGCAAAGCTAAATTAATAACCGTAATTAGAGTTTAATTAACCAACATTGGTAAGCAAAAGGCTAGTTAGACGTTTCTGCTCTCATCCAATGGGATTCACTTTAACAATGATGTTAATTACTGTAATCGATTTAAAGGACACTATGATTCTCTGACCTAAGAATGAGACACGCCCCAGCTTGAATGTCTTTTTTGTGCTCTGTGTGTGGACGAGAGAGAAAGAGAGGGAGAAAAAGAAGAGAGAGAGATAAACTGAATTAGCACTTCATTCTGAGGTGGATGATGAAAAGAAAGACTGCAGGTCTGAATCAAAAAGCGGCGGCCTGCTCGTCTCCGCTCCTCCATTACACACACACACGCCTCTTTAAACACACACAGCATTTCCTCATGCTGATCTGTATTCAGCACACACTCGCTCTGCTGATAAAACACACCCACACACACACACACACACACACACTTGTAGAAAAGAGGGATGATGGAGTGTGTCTGGACAGAGCCATGAGTCTGAGCATTGAAAGGAACAGTTTGGCTGAAAACACTGATGCCAAACACCGCCGATCAGTTCAGCACCGCGAGGCTAGTGCTGCTAACAGGTAGATTAACGGGCATAGAATCTGCAAACAAATGATTAAGCAGGCACGAACACAGGAACACACACACACACACACACACACACACACACACACACACAGACACCTGTTTGATTCTGCAGCACAATTCTACACAAACTGTTTTAAAAATATGATTGTGTCTGTATTTAATTCAGTCTCTTCTTACTTTTAATATCACACCATCCTATTCATTTCACTCTATCCTTTTTTGTTTTTCCTTTTTCTTTCTTTCTTTCTTTCTTTCTTTATTCATCCTATATTATATAATGCTTCTATGCAATTATTTTTCATTTAAGCATTTACTTTAATTTCAATTTTCTTTTTTCAAATTTCTTTAATTATATTGTTTAATTTCATCCTAAGATCCTTCCTTCCTTTCCTTCTTTTTCTTCCTATCATTTAATTTTTTCATTATCTTTTATATGTATTCTGCATGTATTTTAGATTTACTTTTATCACTCTTAATTTTTCTTTTTTTTTCTCTGGATTTTTAAATATTTTTTTTTACTTTTATTTTATTTTATTATTTCCTCATTTTTTTTTCTTATTCATTTTCCATTTTGCTGTATGTTTATTTATTTATTTATGTATTTATTTATGTATTTATTTATTATGAATTATTATTTTGTCTTTAGTTTCTTTTTTATTTATACATACTCTTTTTTTCTTACATATTGCTGGACGATGTTTTAGAACCTTATACTCTTTAATAGTCTACAGCACAAAGTCTTATACATTCTAAAGTATTGCTCCTCCTCCATACATTAAGCCACGCCCCATCCTGATGCTGGTGGGGTGAAAACAGACTATGTGCTGAGGGAGCAAGTGATGGAGCTGCGACCGGTTTAATGACTGTGACTCAACAACATTTTGTAATGTTTAGCGTGTAGTTGTGTGACATTCAGCTTTAAGTTGAGATGTGTAACTGTGCCTCGGGCTGACAGATGGACCGGTGACTCTCTCCTTTAGCAGTGCCAGCAGTGTTGAGGCTAAGCACGCTAACCCACTGCTAAGTTGAAGGCTGTTTGACTCCTGGCTGGAATTTGGATGCAGATGAAAAAATGGGATGATGCTCAGCTGCAATATGTCTGACTGAGGAGGGGATCAGGGGGTTTAGTGCTTTCTCTCTGATGCCTAAAGACGTTAAGCATTAGCATTAACATGTTTCCACTTCCTTCTTTTGGGGACTCAATTTTACTTGTCTGTGTAATACTAAAGCAGTGGCCCAAGGCTAGTAATGTCTTTAGCTGGGATTTGGAGTCTGCATGTGTGTGTGTGTGTGTGTGTGTGTTGAAGGGGGTGTTCTCATTTTTCCCCTCAAAGGGAATTGTGGGATAGCAGACTGGAAACACAAACCATCACAATGTCTTAAATGTCACTTATTCCCTATTCCCTAAAAGTATTTGCTCATTTGGTGCCTAAATGTGCTTCTTCTTCTTTGCAACAAAGTGGTAAGTCTAATATAGCTAACAAATTATAAAAGCATATAGCCCTAGTTTAGCATTCAACGCATTTAACACCACTGACCATTAACTGTGGATGTGTCCCAAACCGCATTAGCACTTTTATCAGTCCATTGTGGATGTGTCCTAAACCACACAACAGCATTGACAGTCCTCTGTACATGTCCCAAACCACCAAAAAAACAACAACATCAGTCCATTATGGATGTGTCCCACACCATGTAAACATCATCATCAAACATCCAGTGGACAAAACTGCATGAACACCATTGTCAGTTCACTGTACGTGGGTCCCAAACCACACGTACTATCACCAGTCCATGGTGGATGTGTCCCAAACCACACAAACGACATCATCAGGCTACTGTGAATGTGTGCCAAATCACATAAACACCATAATCAGGCAACTGTGGATGTGGCCCAAACTGCATGAACACAATTGTCAGTCAGCTGTACATGTTTCTCAAACAACCAAAAAACATCACGCCAGGCTACTGTGGATGTGTTCCAAACCACATAAACACTATCATCAGTCTACTATGGATTTGTCCCAAACCCCCTAAAAATCACCAGTCCTCTGTGGATAAGTCCCAAACTACCACACCTTATTCACTACATACAGTAGTCCACATAATAACCATCATCAGTCCAAGGTGGACATGTTCCAAACCACATATCCTATTTGCCATATTGGCACTATGTAGTGACTAAGATATTAATTAAGACATCTTTTTTCCATGGTATAATTCCATGACCTACATTCCTGCACTATGACATTCACACATTTGGATTGAACTGTTAATCTCAGAAACTCTACACTACAACACACACACACACACACACACACACACACACATTGAATAATATAAATTACACATGAATATTAAACAGGAGAGAATGAAGGAAGTTCATCCTGACTCACAGCAGGGTTTATGCTGATCATATCACAGCCAAACAGCACCAAATCTCACAAATAAGTGTGCGTGTGTGTGTGTGTGCTTATGGATTACTGTGCCTGGTTGGATTTAGAGTCTGTCACGCCGTCTGAGGATTTGAGTCCATCTGTTTAACGCTGAGGTACATCTCTCTGCGCCACACTACTGCTAAACACGTACCGAATTTGTTAGCCAAACTAACCAACAAATCTGACAGGATTTCTGAGGGGAGTTCTGTGTGTAAATATCCACAATCACAAACATTAGAGATTTTTGTTTTGTTTATTGTTTTCAATCAGTTTAATCAGTTAGCAACATTAGCAACATCTTACTAGCAACACCTAGTGCTTATATAATCCATTCTGAGTGTGGCCAGTTTTGTAACTAGAGTAAATTGGTTTGAACACCATAATTTAAATTATTTACTAAAACCAAATAATAATAATAATAATAATAATAATAATAATAATAATGTTTACAAGCATGCTAGTCAATCTTACACTCCCAGTAGTGGGATTCTTCCTCAAGCTAGCTAAGCTAGTTATAATTGTGAAAAAGTATTTAACAGTGCAGTGTGACATAAAGATAAAGGAAAATGAAATATAATAAAATTAAATAAAGCACAAACAAAGACTGAAAACATGGTTGATAGCTAGCTAATTTGCTAGCAAGCCACAGGTTACCATGTATCTCTGTTAGCGCTTTTTGCAGAAAAAGAATGTTCTGGAATGTCAAAATTTACTGAAGGTTTATTGTTAAGTATATCAAAATAAAATATAAAATGTATTCAATATAAATTGAATTTTGTTGTAATTACACTTAGCAAGGACCACCTTCTGCATGTGTGTGAGTGTGTGTGTTGGGGGATGGGGACCTAGTCTAATTGGTCAGTTTTGTACACCACTTCGTCATAGCCCTATTTGCTTAGTTAAATCAATAAAAGGGAAATCAATGGAAGTAAAGCTGGCCATTTTAGTTCAGTGAATCATTAGAAATATGTAAAGTGCACACACACACACACACACACACACACACACACACACACACTGTTCTGAGATAAATATGGGGAATATGAATGTGAAGACCCATTGCTTTCTCTCCAGTAGCAATTTGGCTATCATATTAGTGAAGTTAGCCAGCAAGGCTAATAACCTAACATGCTTAGCTTGATAGTTAGCTAACATACATTGTAATAAATGGTGAAAATCTGGCAGCATGGGACCAAAAAAAAAACAAAAAACATGAAAAATAATAGTGTTGGGAAAATAAACATAAAAAAAAAACAATTATTGTATGTGCCACAAATAGAATATTTAACTTTTATTTGACAGTTAAGAATGGACTTTAATTTGCTGCAGTTTAACAAGAAAAATATGCACCAAGGTCCAATGACAGAAATATACAGAAATTTACCTAAATAATAATAATAATAATAATAATAATAATAATAATAACAACAACATGTAAATTATGGTTAATTTATGATCATTTATACTGATAATTAAGGGTAGCATCCTAGTACTACCTAACCCTAGGTTGTCATAAAATACCTGGTAAAAATACTTAAAATATAAAAAATAAATATTATTTCTGTTATTTTACAGGTAAATAGTTTCTCTACAAGGCTATTGTTCAAAAATATCAATTACCTCTGTAAGCTCCATATCAAATTAATTTATAACATGCTTTACAATAAACTCTTATTTAAAGTACTCTTGATAAGCGTTCTCTTATCAGGAGTGTCAGCGTCTGTACTAGAAAGATAAAACAGTATGAATGACACACTTGACGCTACTTGTGTCTCTGCTGTGCTAATAATGCATTGCCTTTTACCTGAGGATAGATAATCATCTCTCGGTATTCACACTGCATTCCTAAGGTCCGTCCCATGAGCAGTTACTGGACATGCCACAGGTCACTGCTTCTCTTAATTGGTACATGTTTTTGTCTGTGAAGTATAACAAAAATATAAATGTTTATGGGAATTTTATATGAAAAACATATGAAACTATGAATTTGTAAAATGTTGAATTGAATTTCTACAATTAATAGAGTTAACATATTGACAATCAGTGAATTTAAATGAATGATAATTAAAAAAATAATAATAATGATATGCATTAATGATGTTTTAAGTTTAATTTAAACAATTCTTGCAGCACAATTCAGTGTTTTCTATTAATTTTTGAAATTGCTTGAAATAGCAGCTAATTGAGAACAGCACATTGTTAGGCAAATTATTAATGCACAATTCATAAAAAAAAACTGTAAATGGTGTTGATCTTGAAGTGTGGTGTACAAGTTATTAGATATATAAGCTATGGAGAAATAGCTGCAAAACAAACCTTACCACTTAATACATTTTTACAGAGTTAAGCTTTTACTCTATGTAAAGCATGAAACATAACATTTACTGTTTTTAATCATTAATTGTTTGTCATGTCAAATAACAACTAATGTATTTTAAATAATATATTTGGTGTCTAAATATGATCAAATATTGTCATGTTCCAGTCAAATATTATATAAAAACATACTGTATATTTAGAGGTGGATATTATTTACAGTTTTTCTCCTTGCTTTTCAAATGAGTGATATGTAACTTCTGTAATTTTAATAAACATTACTTTATTAACATTAAAGAGCAATAATGTTAAAACAACAATAATTAGTTTCAACAATTATGGTAAAATTGTGTAAAATTAGCCTTTATTTTTACAGTGTACTTAATTTGTACTGTTATCAAACCTACACCTTTCACCTAAAAAAAGACAACATAAACTTATCCTATCCGATACTGGATAGCTGGGTCATGTTCTCATTTATTTTTTATCACTTAATAAGTGTATTCAATTGAGTGCCAGATAAACACACACACCAAAATAATAACAGCCCACAAACGTAATACAGGTCTGCAGCTTTTAATGTAATAATCCCACAAACATAATAAACAGCTATTGCATTTTCAGAGATTTGTTACATTTGTGGGAAGGTGAAAATCTTCAGCTTTCAAAATTGTAATAACTTCCTACAAATGTAATTTTATGTTTGTGGGATTTTTACATTAAAAGATGCAGATTTGTATTAGGTATGTAGTTTATTATGCTTGTGGGCTGTTATTATGTTGGCGGGGATCACAGAGTCTATGCAATTATTTCCAAAGATTTGTTAGAAAGCTAGCTAATGAGCAATTCTTAAAGGAGTTCTGAGAGGATAGTGATGCATGTTTCTTTTTTTAAACATTCATATAATCACATATAATTCTAGTGATGCCATATATTTTTTCTTTCCTTCTTTCTTTCTTTCCTTTTTTTAGGGGGTGTCTTCCTTCCTTTCTTTATCTCATGATTCTCTTTTTCTTTCTTTCTTTTTTTTGTTCTTTCCTCCCACCACTTCTTCATCTTTCTTTTTTCTTTCTTCCTCGGTCCATTTTAACTTCAACCCATGTTCTATTGTGTGCCTCTCATTTCCTCGTTCCCTTCTCCCTCTCTTTTTTTAAAGACTTAAAACATGTTTTATTTTTTTTTTTCTTTTATGTCCACTGATGTCCAACAGCCAAAGGGCTACAAATAAACCAAGTTAAACAAGTAAACTCTCCACACTATAAACTAGAATGAAGATATTGTACATAGAATACGATTACTTCTCAACTGTGTCACATCAGGCTTTTAAAGGATGTAATAAAGCCTGAAAATGTCAGCATTTCTTTCACCTCTAGTAAGACAGAGACAGAAAGAAAAAGAGAGCAAGAGAAAGGGAGTGATGACTGAAAGTGGAGCAAGACATAGCTAGCTATAAAATACACCTGAAGCTCTAAAACGAGACAGGAGCAAAAGAGAGACAGACAGACAGAGAGAGAGAGAGAGAGAGAGATGGGTGGATGTGGATGTTGATGTGATGAGAGATCAGACAGCCGGGGACAGGACGTGTTTATCTTTGTGCACCGAGGTGTGCCCCAGCTAACACGCTCCGCTTCTTGTACTTTCAATTACACAGCGATGGCTAACACGTGTAGCACGGCGTGTGGCGGGTAAACGAGAGAACGAGTAACGATGACAGGAAGGACAAACACACACGCACACACTTACACACACACATACACACACACACACACTGTGTAGCTGGAAATTAGAGTGAGCTCTGGAGGAGGCTGTGCTAACACACTAAACCAACGTTAATGAAGAAATGAAATACACACAGCTGTAGAGTCTGAAACAGAGTCCACTTATTGTAGGACACATGGGCATGTCTTGCAATGCAACATATGGGCGTGTCTTAGAATGTAATATATGGGCGTGTCTTAGAATGTTACAGGTGGGTGTGTCTTAGATTGGAACAGGTGGGCGTGTCTTAGATTGTAGCATATGGGCGTGTCTTAGAATGTTACAGGTGGGTGTGTCTTAGATTGGAACAGGTGGGCGTGTCTTAGATTGTAACATATGGGAGTGTCTTAGAATGTTGCAGGTGGGTGTGTCTTAGATTGGAACAGGTGGGCGTGTCTTAGATTGTAAAAGATGGGTGAGTTTTAGAATGTAACAGATGGGCGTGTCTTAGAATGTAACAGATGGGCGTGTTTTAGATTGTAGCAGGTGGTCATGGCTTAGCTTAAAACAGGTGGGTGTGTCTTAGATTGTAACAGGTGGGCGTGTCTTAGATTGTAAAAGATGGGTGAGTTTTAGAATGAAACAGGTGGTCCTTCTTATATTGTAACAGATAGGTGTGTCTTAGATTGTAACAGGTGGGCATGTCTTAAAATGTAACTGATGTCTTAGATTGTTAAAGGTGGGCGTGTCTTACATTCTAACAGATTCTAACAGACCTTTAACAATGTTAAAGGTCTTTTAGAAACGGGAGTCACTGATCAGGGAAGATAGTACGGCTTTTTTTTGGACTGGAAAGTTGGCTTTAATGCTCAGGGAAGCTGAGGAGAGAAAGAGAAAGAGATCTATAGGTGGTGGTGATGCTTACACACTTACCGAACTCCAACTAAAGGCACAGAGTGGTGCTGGGAGGAAACGTGTCGAGAAGAAAGAGTGTGTGGAAGTGTCGGGTAAAGTAGACGAAGAGTTCGAGACACAGAACAAGACAAGACAAGACAAGACCGGCTTTAAAAGTCCGGGAAGATGAGGGAGAGTGAGACCTACAGTTGGCAGTAATGTAATCTACTGGATTCAAACCAGCAAGAAAGAAGATTGTAACAGGTGGATGTGTCTTAGTCTGTAAAAGAAGGATGTATGTCTTCGAAGGTGGGGTTTCTTAGAATGCAGCAGATGGATGTGTCTTAGACTTGTTTGTCTGTGGGACAAACTGTAAACCTACTAGTCTTCGTAACAGGTGGGTGTGGCTTTATGTTTGTGTGTGCTTGTGGGTGATCCCTCTGATTGTATTGTATTTGTATTGTACTTTATGTCATTGCAATCATTAAATAAATATAACTAATTAATCCAAATCTCCACACACACCACTGAAATTATGGGTGTTTGTTTTCATTCTTAGTCGTCTGGCCCCTACTGGTCCATGTTAAGAGACTGAAATCCACCCAATCAGAAGTCTGATTCAATTCAATTCAATTCAATTCAATTTTATTTGTATAGCGCCTTTAACAATTGGCATTGTCCCAAAGCAGCTTAA
>JAQMYJ010000010.1:18848716-18869259 GCA_030014305.1 Clarias laeviceps | reverse complement strand
ACATGTGTTCATTCATAGTTTTGATGCCTTCAGTGAGAATCTACCAATGTAAATGGTCATGAAAATAAAGAAAACATATTGACAGATAGATGAGAAGGTGTGTCCAAACTTTTGGCCTGTACTGTATCTAAGTAAAAAAAAGAAAAGAAACACTTTAAGTGTCTACAAGGAAAAAGTCATAATTTTAATTACCATCAATTATTAAGTCTTTTTAGTTTGTAATTATTACGGCACTTTAATTATCGGAATTAACGGAAAAAATAAGTTCCACCATAAGTCAGTAGTTTTATGACCCAAAAATAAAGATGCAGCGTTACAAATCGCATCGCTAATACAATAAGATCTACGAGTAAAAGGTCAGAGCATTCATCTTCTACAGGTGGAAATCATTAGACTGATAACCTACAAGTAAAAAGTCAGTACTTTAATGATTACATATTTAATAATCAGCACTCCGTTGTCTACAAGTAAAATGTCAGTACATTTATTTTCCACTAACAAGTCTGTGCTTTAATTATATACTTTCACGAGCTAAAGGTTTAAAAAGTACATAATTTTTAAAGAAATTTTATACAGGTAAAATGCAGTGTTTCCCGTAGAGAGGATGATTGAGGCTTTCCGCACACACACTCTAAAATTTTTGTATATTTATTTTCTCGCACGACACTAGACTTTTGGTTGGTAATTTCCGGTGCTGATTTGGAGAGGCCGAGCTCTTTGTTATTTCAGCAGCACCTTGTCTGTCGCGTGACTGTTGTTGAAAATATGCCAATTTGTGCATTCTATTGATTTTCACAACCACATGGGAGGTTTGACTGTAACTGTAATAAGGGCCAGTGCGTACTGTTCTATGAGTGTACTACAGAGTCGAGCTCTTTATTCAATAACTGTATTTTCAGCAGCACTAATAATAAATGACTGTGACTGACAGTATTTGACAAAATTCCAATAACACTTAAACTTATGTATAATATAAACCAAACAAGATTAATTAGAACAAAATATGTTTGAGTGACTTACTTTTACGACACCTGACTGGCGTTAACTTTGGCATGCTGATAATTTTCGCTACACTTCCATAAGACAGCACATATTACAGTATATAAAACATCCATTTCTTTTAATACACACAGTGATATGACGTTTTCACGCTTCACATATAAGACGTGAATGAGGACTTCAGCAAATTTTTCTACTCGATTTGGCAACGAAAAAAGAAAGCGTCACCTTGTGGCTGTGTTTGGTATAACCGTGTAGCTACATTACTAACTATCTCAATGTTGTACCGCCGTTCCACTGAGCTGATTGCGAATTTGTTACGACCACTGGAGAGCTCGGTACAGAATGGTTTACAGCCTTTTTCGGGCTCTTTATTAATTCTGATGTGGTCGCTATTGTCGAGAGGAAAAGTGGAGCGTGTTCAAAAATTCCGGCTGCCCCCTTCCCGACATTAACGCCTCGTTAATGCCTTGGTATCGATTTATAAATGCTGTTATCGAGTCATAATTGATTTTTAAGCGCATTTATGGAGTCCTTACCGGATTTTATCACCTCCTTACCTGTTCAGCAGCCCAAAATCCTCATAATAATTGTAGATGAAAGGAATTTACAAACTTATATTTTATCATTTTTATTCCTAAGATATATATATATATATATATATATATATATATATAGGACAGAGAAAATTACATCATCTGCATGGAGTTTAATCACACACAAAACAGTGCATCACTATTTATATTCACGGTAAAATTCAAGGGATAACACACGTGATAAAGAGAGAATCCTACTAAGCAACACACAATATTATGTGTAATGTATGCGACATTCGTCCTGACGAAGCTCAGAATCAAGTCAAAAAAAATTTAACAAAAAATATATACATACATTTGACTGTGCAGTCAAACATAAAGTGACACTGGGGATGGAAACTATTGAAGAAGGAAAACAAAAAAGCAAAGGTAAAAAAAATAAATAATAAATAATAATAATAATAACAGCACTACTACTACTACTACTAATAATAATAATAATAATAATAATAAATAGAGTAAATACAGTCATAGAATAATCAGTATTTCTACAAAAGAAGGAGAGAGGAAAAGAAAATGAAAAATAAAGATCCTGAATATAAAGTGGGATTGTGCTGCATGTATGATTGTAAATCTCTCTCTCTCTATCTGTGATTTTTTTTCTTAATGAAATGTTAATGTTTTATGAATATTAAAACTGCTACATAAGTAAACTCAATGCAAATATGTTAATGTCACTGTAAATACTGACATGTACAGTATATTCCACTGTTATATGTGTTACATCACTGCCTCTGCTGTTTAATGTTACAGCAGGTGCGTTTGCGTTCAGCTTTTGCGTGTGATTGATGTCTTCACTCAGTTGTAAATGTGTGTGGATTACAACGGGATTACGCAAATATTATTTTTCTTCACCTGGAGAGAATAAAGAGGTGGAGCCTCCTGCCGGCCCGCTCCGACTACAGTATACCTGTGTATGTTAGAGAGTGCAGGTGGGATATACTGTATGTCTCTGTCTGTCGGTCGGCGTCTATCTATTAACGAGACGATATGAAGTCATGATCATATTGTTACTACTTCCGTAATAGTTCGTAATAGTCAGTAGCGTCGTTTTAATTTCGCTTTATGTCAGTAGTGACAGTACAGTTTCATTATCAGTTATTTAGGGCCTTTTGAAACATTATTATGTCGATAATGCGTCCATGTTGCTCCTGTCAAAATGTGCTGTGGGGTCGTTTTCATGTCCTTATGAATTGATGTGGGGTCACTACGCTCAAAAAATTAACCGAACTGGTACTGACCGGAACAACTTCAGAGCTGTTTTTAAATCTGGAGACTTTGGGAGGGGTCGGTAGCAAATTTGGCTCAGTGGAATGGGGGCCTTACAGTATATTGGACGGTACAAGATTTTAAAAATTGCGTGTCTTGTTGGCATAATAATAATTTAAGAAAATCAACACACCTATTGTTGACAAGTTAAAAACTCATGACTTTATTTGTCTACAAGTAAATATCACCTACAGTACAAGTGAAAATGCAGTACATTTACTGTCTACAAGCAAACCAGCAATACTTTAGTGATCTACAAGATAAAAGTCAGTCCTTAAAAATTCAGCGCCCTAATGTTACACAAGTAAACATTCAATTTCTTTGTGATATAACAATAAAAAAGTCAGCACTTTAAGGTAAATGATTTAAGTAAAAGTCAGCTTTTTATTGTGTACAAGGGAAAAGTCTGAACTTTAAATATCTACAAAGGAAAAGCCATGATTTTAAGTAAAAAGTCAGCACATTTATTGTCTGCAAGTAAACCGCCAATACATTAATTATCTGCAAATATAAGGCCAGAACTTTAATTGCCTGTAAGTAAAAAAAAAACAAAAAAAAAAACAGTTTTTCAGTCAGCAGTTTTATTGGCTACAAGTTAAAAAAAGAAATAACAGTAATGGTCTACAACTAAATGTCACCACCTTCACAAGTAAAAATGTCGGTAGTTTTATGATCTAAAATTGAAAATAAGCACTTTAATTGTCTCTAAGTAAACAACCAAATATTTAAATGTTTTTAGATCTAATTAAGAGTAAAAGATCAGTTATTTAATTTTCCAATTATTATACTGTAGTTTATTATTTTTTCCACAGTTATTCCACTTTTTTATTTTTTTATTTGAATGAATCAGTACTCATTGTTCTACAATTATAAAATCATAACTATCTGGAAATATAAAGTCAGCATTCAACTTAGGAGGGGCTGACAGTTAGAAAAGTATATAAAGTTAGTATTTTATTATGTACAGTTAAAAGCCCAGTGCTTCTAATTACCTAGAAGTTAAAAGTAATTGTCTAATAGTAAAAAAACATTACTTTATCTACAAAGTCAGCATTTTTTACAAGTACATCACTAGTTTAAAAATAAATGAATACATGGCACTTTAATTGCCTTCAAGTAAACCACCAAATATTGATTTGTTTTTAGATCTAATTATATAAGAGTAAAGGGTCAGTACTTTAATTTTCCACAAGTAGGAAATCAGTAGCTAATGATCAAAGTAAAGTCAGCACTTTTATCGTCTAAAAGTAAAAAGTGAGAACTTTTATGATTTACTATAAAAAAAAAATCAGTGCTTAATGTTCTGCAATTTAAAAGTCAGAATTTAAACAATATATAAGTTAAAAAGTATGAAACACTATTATCTCATAATGTACAGTTGAAAGCCCAGTGCTTCTGTAAAAAGTGATTTTGTTAATCCTCTTATTATTTTATTCACACTATTCAATATACATTTACTCTGAAAGATTAATACAATGTTTTTTTTTCTTGAAAATTAAACTTTAACTGTCGTTCAGTAGTGTTGTTTTTCTGTAGTTGTAGGGACAGAGTCCGTGAAAAGAGTGCCCATGTCTTGTTATCTCTTGACAAAACAAGAGATGACAAAACATGCATGTAGATCTAATCCGGCGGAAATGATCATTGATTTCTGTAGCAGAAAACGGAAAACTGCTCGTTCTGAAAGCGTCTTGGCGGAAATTACTCCTACTCCATTAAAACCGAGCCATCAGGAAACTGAGAAGCGTAAATGACAAAACATCTATTCTTCAGTTGCTCTTCTATACAACATTCGGAACAGCAGCAATGAGACGGAGTCAGTGGGAGAGCACTAGTCACTCTCAGGACACACACACACACACACACACAAACTGAAATGTGAAGTGGCTAATAATCAAAGAGAGAGAGAGAATTATCCATCCATTTAGGATGGGGATGGAATGAAGCGGTATTTCCTGTTACATCCCGATCCTAAAACAGAGGTCACCTGTCTGACATTCAGTGTCTAATAATAAACTGCGAAGAGGGATCATCAGCGCATCAACTTCTGCCAATCGGACGAGGCTGCGCAGAGAGTGCGCACTCCCATGAGGGCGCTCTGTGCAGTGGGACGGCTCCTTTATCTCCAGGCTAAAACTAAAAGGACAGGCGTCCCCATGCGACCAACGCTAAATTAACAGACCTACTAATTTCTGCATCCATGTTTTAAAGCGAGCGGCCTGAGGCTAAACATGAACGTTCCTCTCTGTGGGCTTTGTCCCAATCCTCCGTACCTCTGTGCTAAATAGCATGTTGAAAGTATGTCACGCGCTTGTGGTAATTACACCTGTGCATGGTGTTCTATTTTAACTTAACTATTTGCTGTGGTAGTGCAGTGGTTTGGGACACAGCCGCAGGCTAGTCGTCATGGAAACCAGGAAAGCTTTTATTATAGCTTCTGAATGTTAAGCGTGAAAGTGAAAGAGTTTGTGCTGGGTAAAGGGGCACCGTCGATCGAGCAGTGGATCACCGTAACAAGTCCGACAAACCCGAAAACACAAGCAAAAGCAAGGCGGGAAAAAAAACAAAAAGAAATAACTTTTTTTTTTTTTTTAAAGCAGAAAGAATGAATTTTATAAGGACCAAGGTCCCGGCGTAGGGTCACGGCGTACGGCATATCAGGAGTAGTTTGTGCGTGCGGTGACAGGATGTTACAAGCTCAGTCATCTTTAACTCCTCGTCATCGCAGCAGTATTATTAGATATTTGGGCCCATTTTTCTATATTGAACCAGAGAAAAAAGCTAATATCGGTAAAAAAAAAAATAAAAAAGTAGTAATATCGGATGGGAACCAGTGGGGGAAAAAAAAAAACCTGAAGAGACACATCAAGGTATACCATAAAAATCTCAAGGTAGGTTTACAGCCTCTTTCTGGTAATTATGTTTTGTTATATGTGATTTGTATAATGTGTATTTTATTTTAGAGCTAAACCGTCACCCAAACCCATCAAGCATATGATTGACCCATAGATATCCTTACAGTCCAAGTGTGTAAATTCATATTTTTTTGTTTATATTTTAACATTTCATTTAAATTGTTTAATGTAAATTAAACAATTAAAGGAAATAATTAATCATAGTTTAGAATCATCTTATTTTGCTGTGCAAAGTCGGGGTGTACAAGTATTTTCAGATTTATTGTTCATTGTTCAAAAAAAAAGAACTGATTAAAAAAAAAAAGCTTCAAAACACTAAATTGTCCCCAGACTGTTTTGTAGTTTACAAAAAAGAGTATTGGACATGTAGCAGTTGTTGTGATGGTTAAAAAGAAATATCATTAGCTGAAAATATCAGATGAAAAGATAAATTTTAAATGTTAAGATAATCCTTTAGTGAAAAACAAAAAAGGAAGGGTTTAATTAATAATAATCTTTATAATTGCTAAAATGTTACATTTTCATTGACTAATACTAGACTAAAATGCTCAATGGTTCCTCTGACTAAAACTAGACTACACAAAAATAGGATAAGATTGACTAAATATGATGACAACTAACAGGGACATTTATCCCGGGACTAAGAGTAAAATTGAAAATACTGTAGCTGACAAAATTAACATTAAAAGACAGAAAGAAAGAATGTTGGTAGGGGAAAGAAAGAAAGAGAAACTATTACGCATTTGAGAGTGAACACTTATAATGGAAATGAGATGCAAAAACAGCAAAAACAAAAAATATATATTCTGATGAGGATGAAGAAGAAGCAGAACGAGAAAAAGGTGTATGTGTGTGTGTGAGAGAGAGAGAGAGAGAGAGAGAGAGAGAGAGAGAAGAGTAATCAGGGGAATAAAAGGAATAATAGCTATGGTGTGAGGGTTGCAGCGTTCACTCACACACACTTGCACACTTGCCGTTGCTTCAACCTCCGTCCCTTAAAATAAATGCGCAATCAGGTTGTAATGATGGAGCGGCTCTAATGACCAGCCTACGCTCTGTGTAGGTGACACACAACATCAGCTCTCGCTACAAAACACACACCTCACATCACACACTTTCCCTTATTACTCATCTACTCAAATTGCTAATGAATGCGTTAAACAGTTCTAGAATATTCTACCCCTTTTATAGCATAATTCTGTAGCTGCTAAGGATGCTGCGTGCGATGACATCACAGCCGAGCACTGCTTAGGATGCTCGCAGGATGCAAGAGAAAATATCAGGTGTGACTTCGGTGAAAACCTCAGGTCAGACGGACGGGAGCGACAGGATGTGGTGGACGAGGGATTCAGCATAGTGCGATAGTGTTACTGTGTTACAGTGCAATGGATTTCTTTTCCTATTTGCATCGATGCATGTTTGGACAATTTTGTGCTGTGTAAGTTTTGTGTTTACCGTACTGTACTGAACTAAAATAACTAACCAGGAAATGTGGGTGCAAAAAACCCTGTACATTTGAAATCTTCATCTGATAGAATTTGATATACAATAGCATTCAGTTAGCTACAGAGTTAATAAACGACATTCTGCTTCAGGAAACATTCGGTGTCAATGGAAAGTTGACCAATGACACAAAAGATGTTTTCATCTTGGTGCCATTGCTGCATTACTGACACGTCTGACACTATGTTTTTAAAAGTTAATGTAAGTTTTGGCAGACACAGTGGAAACAGTGGAACTATGATCGCGCTGTTTTGACAAATTAATCTTTTTTCAAAACTGTTTAAAAAAAAAGAACCAAGCATTACAGAAAATGCTTTTTACAAGTCTGATCTCTGGCCCTTTGTGGTTTTTGTGTTCTTTCTGATAATTACTTTATACGCACATGTTAAAGCCATTTTTTAAACACATTCTAGCAACTATGTATATATTTTAACAACTACTTTCCATACACTTCGCAGACAATTTATAGACATTTTATAGGAACTTCATATATACTTTATAGAAATGTTATAGACATATTACAGACACTTTATATAGAGTGTATATTAAGTGTCTAGAAAATGTATATAAAGTGTCTATAAAGTGTCTGGAAAGTTTTGTAAAATATCTATAAAGTGCCTGGAAAAAATTAATTAACCAGAAAGTGTTAAGTCACTTTTCAGACACCTTATAGTCACTTTCCAGAAACTTTACAAACACTTTATAGACATGTTATAAACTCTTTTCAGACACTTTCCAGGCAATTTATAGTTTATAGACCCCTTATAGACACATTCCAGACACTTTATAAACTCTTTCCAGACACTTTTCAAACAAATTATGGACACTTCGTAGACATTTTAGAGAAACCGATAGGCATTAAATGGCAAACTCATCTAAGAAAAAGAGGAAGAAGAAGAAGAAGAAGAATAGGAAAAAGAACAACAAAGAGCAAAAAAAAGACAATTAAAATTTACAGAAAAAATAAAGAAACAGAAAAAATAAAGTATACAAGAAAAAAAATGATATAAAGTCGGTACAAAGACAAATGAGAGAAAGAGGAATAAAGAAAAAAAGAAATAAAAAAACCTAAAAACTGGAAGAAAAAGGAAAAATTTTAAAAAGTAAAGATGGAAAACAAATAAAATAAATAAATAATGTGTGAAAATAAAGAAAAAAAGAATGGAGAAAGGAAGGAAAGAGGGAATATACATCCTTTCAGCCACTATATTTCCTGGGGGGCGGAGCTACAGAAGTGTAGTGTGCAGGAATCATTTGAACAGTGAACCATACGAAACCTTAGCTAATCCACATTCAAACATCTCCTAGATGACTAAAGCAGTGTGAAAATATCCTCTCATTACAGCGGGTTAATGAAGTGGACTCGACTTGCGCCGTAAACCTCGTGTGTTTTTAAGAGTACAATAAAACTAAAAAATGGTGTGACATCATCAGTCCATGGCATTGGACCGCAAAGTAATTAAAACCCCACAGGACGGTTTACACACTCGTCTCACTGATATGGAGATCGATATCAGACGCTGTGTACTGATCTGTTGTGGCGATAATGAGATTTTCTGTGTGTGTGTGTTACATTGGGATGATGAACAGCTCCGTGACATCATTACTGCACCGCATCACTTTCTTTTTCTGGCCCTGAAAGGAGAGGACAAGGAGACACACTCAAGGAGACGTGGATGTCCTCTTTCACTCACACACCGAAATCAGACTAAAGATACACTGAGAAAAGTCGTTTTTTTTATTTTTATTTTGGTCCACAGAGTAAAAAATCCAGAGAACTCTGTGTGAATACTGAAATCAAACACACTAGAAGAATGAAGTGGTGTGAAAGACACATGGGAGCAGTTACACTCTGCTGGAGGAATCAAACTCTTGGTTTGGTAACAAGCCCAAATTACATAAAAGTGTCACAGCCGAATTGATTACTGTCAGTAGTAATGTATTTTAATGGGGGGTTTTATTTAATTTACATATTATTTATAGCTTATAACTCATAGGAAAAAAAGAAGTTCCACAGTTGTGTTTGGAAGTAGACCAGAATTGATGTTAGAATTTTATTTTGACATACAGTTGTTACAATGTCGTTGGTGTGTTTTAACTGAAGTTATACTCAAAATATTAAACATGAGGCAAAAAATAGATTAAAATAGTAATAGTGGAGGTGGCACAGTGGTGTAGTGGTCAGCACTGTCGCCTTGCACCTCCAGGGTGAGGGTTTGATTCCCG
Source organism: Clarias laeviceps (assembly GCA_030014305.1). Lineage (NCBI taxonomy): Eukaryota > Metazoa > Chordata > Actinopteri > Siluriformes > Clariidae > Clarias > Clarias laeviceps. The sequence continues at coordinate 18,859,754 of JAQMYJ010000010.1, read as the reverse complement.
TCTCTGTGTGCATGGAGTTTGCATTTTCTCCCCGTGCTTGGTGGGTTTCCTCCGGGTACCCCGGTTTCCTCCCACAGTCCAAAGATATGCAGATTAGGCTAACTGGCGTTCCAGTAGTGTGTGAATGAGTGTGTGTATGTGTGTGTGCCCTGCGATGGATTGGCACTCTGTCCAGGATGTACCCTGCCTCGTGATCTAAGCCTCCTGGAATAAGCTCCAGGCCCCCGCGACCCTGAATACAGGATAAAGTGGGTGAGTGAGTGAGTGAGTGATAGAAAGAAAGAAAGAAAAGAGGGAGAAAAAAGGAAAAGAATAAATTTGTTGATAAAGAAAGAAAGAATGAAAGAAAGAAAGAAATTCCCCAGATTGCCACTGAATTTAAGCTGCAAAACACTATCATTAAACGTGATTCAGAACCGATTCAGCGTATCCGAAACACTGGCAAAGCTGATAAATAAAGTTAGATGTCTCTGGGTGTAAATATTAAAAAGTCATAGAGACAAGCTGTTTTAAATCTATATAACATAGCAGAAGTGCAGTAGCACTATTTTTAAAAAGTTCTCCTCAGCAGAACAACAACAAGCACTCATATGGCACCCCCCTGGTGTTTGGCACCCTAGGCGACCGCTTATGTCGCCTGTGCCACGGGACGGCCCTGCATGTGCTTTTCAGTTTAAAGAAACAGCAGAGCTCACAGTGTTGCTCTTTATAGCAAGTGTGTATTGAGCTACTTGTTCCACTGCATGCTTTTGCTTGCGATGAAGTAAAGTTCCAAAAAATGAACTGCATGCATTTTTTTCAGATGGTAAGATTATTCAGGAAATGTTCGATTAGTCTGATTGTAGACTCTAGTTGAACAGTTTACATGGCTGCTGATCTGAAACAATGTGAGTTTACGTGCTCAAGGTGTGTAGTTAAGAGTTAAGAAAAAATTCTAACAAATCGAAAGAGTTTCATGCGATCTCCATCCTCCACGTCCTCCGAGAAAATCTCTTGAGTGAGTTTGTGACCTTCACTATTTAAGTTTTTTTTTTTTTTTTTTGTTGAAAAAGTAAAGAACATTTTGAGCGAGTTGGCCGTGTCAAGACTTTCCATTTCAGTAAAATGAAAAGCTTTTGCTATAAAGTCACAGATCCCAAACTGGCAGACTGAGTGCTTAAAAAATTTAAGACGAGGGCTCAGACTGGAAGCGTGCCCTAGAGTGCCGGGGGTCAGCAGATCAGCCGAGACATCGGGCAGCTGGACATTGTCTTAAATATCAAACACCAGAAACAGAAGACTTATTGGAGACATGTTACTGTGAAAATATTGTGATAGATTTAACACCGGGACTCATACTTACGAAGGAGGCATGAACTTTAAAAATCCTCAACATCACCTCGAGAGCTGTCACCTAAATCCTGTCCTCGCTTTGACAAGAGAAAGAGGGAAAAAAAAAAAAAAAACGCTGTGGGCATGTCCTAGGGTTTCTAGCTCTTGATATTCACCACAGCGCACTAAGCACAATTCCCTGACCTTTTTCCTGCTACATTAATAATCATTTTACATGATAATGTAATTAAAGTTAAACTGCAAACTATATCAAATATGTCAAATGTGAACTTAGCTTTATAGTAAACAGTTTAAAATACAAACTAGCTTTATATAAAACATGCTAAATCACAAACCACTTCAGGTTACTAGTAACAGGTTAAAACCAGCTAGCTTTATAGTATCAGAAACGAACATGAACTAGTTTACAGTGAACATAAATTAGCTTTACCTTAAACATGCTAAAACATGAACTAACAGTAAACATGCTAAAACATGAACTAGTTTACAGTGAACATAAATTAGCTTTACCTTAAACATGCTAAAACATGAACTAACAGTAAACATGCTAAAACATGACCTAGCATTATATTAAAAATGCTAAAACATGAACTAGCTTTATATTAAAAATGCTAAAACATGAACTAGCTTTATATTAAAATGCTAACACATGAACTAACAGTAAACATGCTAAAACATGAACTAGCATTATATTAAAAATGCTAACACATGAACTAACAGTAAACATGCTAAAACATGAACTAGCATTATATTAGAAATGCTAACACATGAACTAACAGTAAACATGCTAAAACATGAACTAGCATTATATTAAAAATGCTAACACATGAACTAACAGTAAACATGCTAAAACATGAACTAGCATTATATTAAAAATGCTAAAACATGAACTAGCTTTAGATTAAAATGCTAACACATGAACTAACAGTAAACATGCAAAACATGAACTAGCTTTATATAAAAATGCTAAAACATGAACTGGCTACATATTAAATAATGCTAAAACATGAACTAGCTTCATATCAACAAACCAAAAATGAAAATAATGTTAAAACAAATTGGATGTATAGTAAACAGAATACAAACTAGTATTACAGCTAACACTCTTAAGGATTTTGATAGCTATTTCTGCTTTTCTTTAGCTTATATGCTAAACTGTTAAAGCACTAATATGCAAGCATCTTGCCTTGTAAAAACTGAAGATGAAGAAGAAGAGTTTTTAAAGCTAACTAAAGTAGCTTAAAACTAAAATGTACCTTGATAGGATGTGTAATCATGATTAATTAAAAGAAAGTGCTAAAAATCAGGATTGCTAACTAGCTCACATAGTAATATATCTGAACATATCCAGATATTATTTCTTTTTCTTAGGAAGGATAGTGGGTTATATGATATTGAGTAAGATGCACATTGTTACACCCTTACAGACTCGCATTATAGTAATTATGCTAACAGACCAGACTTTACAGTAAACAGCCCGAACACACAAGCTAGCATTATGTAAAACTGAATTAAACACTAAGAAGCATCATGTTGCACAGTCTATAGCATAAACTAGCCTGCTAAACTGGGATGTAACTCTACACTACACAAACTAGCACTGAAGTGAAGAAGCTACCTTCGAACTAAAAGTTCATTAAAGGTGTAGCTTGTGCTTTCACATTAAATTAATATAAAAACTTTAAACTTGAGCATTTCTTTAACGATTAAACACTGGGCATATGTACAGGTCAGGCTTTCTCTCTCTCTCTCTCTCAGTGTTCTGCTCATCTTCATGGCTAATTAAGTTTTCAGCTCGCGTTGCCGTTAGCGAGCCTGTTGTCACCGCAGTGTAAGTGATCCGCATTGATTTTAGTGACTCATTTCTTTTTAATCGCGCGGTTTTGATGTGAAGCAGAAACCCGAGGCGACTGTGAGCCCACCGCGAGCTCCCTGATATTTCCTGTCCTTGTGAAGAAGCGGGTAAAAATACACACAAACACGAGCGCAGAAACCGGGGACGGAGCAGGTGGAGCACGAGCTGTATAACCACATCTGTGTAAAGTTGAGCGGGAATCTCTCAGCGAGCTGCACTCACACACACACACACACACACACACACACACACACACTTTTTATCACTTTCATTGCCACATTATGTTTTTCCTTTATTATATTTCCTTTTTTCCTCCTACACTTTCTTTCTTTCTACAATGCTTGTTGTCCCTTCATCATTTATATATATATATTTTCATCGATTAAAAAATCCCTTTTTTCTCATCTTATTTTTCTCTTTCTTTTTTACTTTCTTTCTCATCCTTCTGTTTTCCATTTATACATACCTCTCTTGCCTTTTCTTTTTTATTGTCTCTTGCATTGTTTTTGTCTTCCTTCTATTATTTTTCTTTTTTTATTTTTATTTCTCCATTTTGTTGTTCTTTGTTTTTTTCTGTGTTTAAGTAAAAATTTTTTATGCATTGGCCTTTGTCTTTCATCTCGTATAGTTTTTCAGATTTTTATTCTCCCATTGTATTATTTCTTAACCTATTACATCTTTCTTTCTTTCTTTCTTTCTTTCTGTTATCTCTCTACCATGTTTATTCCTCTATCCTTTTTTCATCTGTCATCCTGTATCTCTATGCATACCTATTTTGCATTTTTTCCCCTTGTTTTTTTCTCCATTTTATTATTTTTATTTTCTGTCTTTATTTACTCTTTTTTTTTCTTTAAGTACAACTGTTTCTATTCACTGTATTATTTTTTTACCACATACACTTCTGCTTTTAATATATTTATTTCCTTTTTATATTTTGTTTACCGTTTTTTTTCCATTTGATCTTCCTTTTCTTTCATTTCTTTTCTTTTGTTTCTTTGACAAATTAACAAATTTGACTCTTTTCACCTCATGCTTTCTGTTTTCTTTTTTTAATACCATTTTTTCTTTTTTCCTAACCCACTCATCCCTCTCATTCTCCTTTCTATGTTATTGTTTCTTTATTTTTACTCATTACTTTGCTTTTCTTTCTTTCATTCATGTATTTATTTACTTAGCCGTTTATTTTTCTTTCATCTGTTTTACTTTTTTCCTTGTTATTTTGAAATAAAATGTTTGTTTTTTTTCACTTTGAATTGAAAAAATGAATTATTTTGAAGGTATTAATTTAATTCCTATCTCTTTATTGTCTTCACATTTATTTTTTCTTACTTTCTTTATTTTTATTTTATACATGCAAATCAATATAAAAGTAAGATATATTAATGTCATTTTTATTCTTTGTGTTAATTTGCACCTTGAATTTGTTTATTCGGTGTTACAAATCTGGGACATCACAGCGCATCATCCCACCCCTCTATGATTGTAGGACTCTACACATCTCTCCATCCCTCGTTCCCACGTCTTTGCTACCTTTCACTTCCTTGTTATCCGAGAGCCGTCTGTCTCTCTCCTTCTGTCTTTCTCTCTCTGCGGAGTGATGGAGCGTGCAACGGGGTTGATGGATTTGACAGGTACAAACCCCGACAGAGATGCAGAGACAGATAAAGTGTTTCATTCACACTATCACACCATCCATCGTTCTTTTTCATCCTCCCTCTGTGTCTTACTCTCACACTGTCTCACTCTATTTGTCTCACTCTCACACTGGTGCTCACTTCCCGCTTTCCAGCATTCAACATCTCTCTATTTCCTCGTTAAATAATCACATCCCTTAAACCCTGTGTACGTGTGAGCACAAAGGTGTTAAGGTGATAATCCTTGCTTTTGTGTCGTACGCATTGTTGCAGTGTGTAGCAGGAGGCAACAAATGCTACACATTTGTAAAATGTCCCTGATCTCTTTCTTAGCTATGTGACAGCTGTTGCTTTTGCTTTGGGGAAATAAATATAAATGGAATGTTTACTCCGAGGAAACATTCAAGCTTCATGCCCGTGGTTACACTCGCTGTACCACCCAACTGTGGCATTTTAAACACTAAGCCTTGCAGGATACGCCGCTTCCTCCTGCATTGCCACTTTTACCTCACACATCTCGAAAATAGTCAAAATTACATCACCTTATTTAGATTTAACTAGTGGTTTCACTTCCTTACCATAGCGATTGAAGCAGCAAAAACATTCTCGGAGCCTTCAAGGGATTAAATGAGTTGGAAGTCATGATGGAAAGGAACAATGAGGGAAAAAGACAGAACAAAATACAAAAGAAGACAAAGAAAGAATGACAGAATGGAGGTAAATGGGAATATTGGTTTAAAAAAAAGGAAAAGTACAGCATGACCAGAAATGTTTCTTAGCAAAGCAATCCAAGTGTGAAATGAAGCAAAGCTGCTGATTGGTCAGTGCTTTTTATGACATCATCAGAGTTACTGTATTTGACTAGTTAGCTTTTATTATTTTATATTACAGAGCAAATCCCTCTGGGAACTTAGGGAACAAGTGAACGATGGGTCTTCACTTCGCCGGAAGTGGACATAAAAACAATTCCCATCATTCACTGCTCCTCACTGCGTGAAAGAAAAGGAGCTTAAAAAGGCATTTATATAAAAAAAGGAATATATATATATATATACTTTATATAGGCTAGTAATCTGTAAAAAAAAAACAAAAAAAAAAACTGCACAATATTAAAAATTTCTCCATAAATCTTGTGAATTAATGAAATAATTAAGTTTTAATGAGTTGTGCACATTTCAGTAGTGTATGTTTTATAATGGTCAGTTTTTGTTAATAATTTGTTAAAAAAAATTGTCAATAAATATTCATAATTTCCGTAGTGTGAAATTTCCACAGCAGCAGCAACAGGTACGCGAGGCTGTTACCAGGATGACACACAGAGGAAGTGGCTTCTGTGCTGGAGATGTTGCAGGGTGTTTCGAATGGTGGAATTGTCCTTAACCGACACTCCCTGCACAGGGAGTAGGGTGTAGGGAGAAGGGAGCACACTTTGAAATGGAACACAGCTAAGCACTAAATGAGACACAGAGATCCACACGACTCCACCCATTAAAACCTAGCAGTTGCCATATCTACTGATTACCTCTGACTCCGCCCACCACACCCACCGGTCCCTCTTCACTCCCAATACCAATGACTCGTGTAAATGGATTTGACTCCACCCATCCCAGCCACACTATGTTACACAGAACCCAATGATTACCTCTGATTACACCCACCACTTTTAATAATAATTACTAAGCCCCGCCCACTCCACTTACTGGTTACTGCTTGCTCCATCCACAGCACTGATTTGTTCCAACACACCAACTAAGAACGCTGATTCCATCCACCATAATAATTACTTCAGTTCAATTTCTTTATATAAGATAAGGAAAACTGAAAAAGTGTAAACCTTAACCCCGAGGTGAGCAAATATAGGTGCGCACTGGAACTAATATCACAGTGGAACTAATATCAAACGGCACTTCAAGGCAAAGTCTCATACTCGCACTGCAACTCGGATCAGATCTCAGCAGGAGGAAACTTTCCAGCGCAAATAGTTTGAGGTGAAAGCTGAACCTTTGACGAGTTTCAAATTCTGAGAATAAAATGAATAAATCCTGTCCTGTCCTGGTTTCTCCCCCTGCGGCATGTCAGCGATTCGCTCGCTCCGCACCGCCACACAGAATTTACAAAAAAAAAAAAAAAGGCTCTGTTTGTCTTCTTTTTTTCGAGACAGCTCTGAGCTTAGAGCTTCAGGGAAAGAAGAAGAAAAAAAAAAACATTAATTCATGTATCTTCAGTTACCTCTTTATTTGGATCCAGAGATAATCCCATTAAGACTGGGTGCAGGGTAGAAGAAGAATTCACCCTGGAGCGGACACAGGTGCATTACAGAGCACCAGTTATACACTTAATCACATCTAGGGGCAATTAAGCATGAATGATCTGTCTAGTGTATAGGACGGAACGGGGGGGTGTGGTGGTGGTGGTGGTGGTGGTGGTGGTGGGGGTGGGGGGTTCAGAGAACCCTAACATTGATAATCCACAACCCTAAAGACGACCCCGTAGTTCAAAACATCTCTAAAATATTTCAATGAAAATGGGGAGACAGGAAATTAGAAGAGTTCTTGAGACTCTTGGGGGAAATGGGTGTGGCTTGGCTTTAGAAGATTGGGAGGAGTCTTACAAGTAGGTGGCATCTTGCAAGACAGACCCCGGTTATATTTTCTCTCTTGAAAAGAAAAAATGGCTGAAATAAGAATAATAAGAATAAGAATACCGAAAATGTTTATAAAGGGGCGGAGTCTGAAGATAGAGCAGGATCAGGAAAGTGGAGTTTATTGAAGGGTTTTTCAATCAATAGACATTGAAGATGTGGGAAATTGGGTGGAGACGGCACCATCGGAAATGAGTTAAACAACAGAGGGAAAGATAATGTTGAGAAAATTAATATGTTTAACTGACAGCATTGTTTTTTTGAGAAATATTTTTAAAAACCTCAGAATTTATAATAAGTGAGAATTATTGGCACCCTGCATTTAGTTCTTTGTAAATGCATCTTAACATCATCACTGTTCCAGTAGATTTTTATTGATTTATCATAAATCAACTTGACTTTAATGACAAAATACATACAAGTAAACTTTTAGTTTTGCTTTCTTTAAAAGGTCGATGTTTCACACATACTAACAAACGTAAACATGAGTTTAAGTAGAAAGATTGTTTTCATAACCTTTTCTTATCATTTTTACTAAGGGTGCCAATAATTCAGAATTTCTACTGGAAACCCACATGCTAAATAATACGCTGTAATAACAAATACGTTTCTGTTAGCGTACCTGATAAAACCTCAGGCCAGCTAGAGTTATAATTGTAATAAAAAATAGGAGATGTAGTGCATGTCCTGGGGCAGATTTGATGAAGTTCGCTGTTTGTTCTACATATATACATTTTTTATCTCTGAAGATGGAGACACGTCGCTATTGAGCCTAATGTGTTTTTCTCCGTTATTAAATCTCCCGAGTCTCTCTGACCTCTCAACGTTAATTGCGTTTGCTGTTATTTCATTTTTCCATTTTGCGCCTGAAGCCTTGCAGCCGTCCGTTCTTTTTTATTTTTTCAACAGCACTCGCTCTTTCACTTCCTCTTTCAAAGCCCTAATTGACAATCAAGTCTTAAATCTTCCGCTCTCTCGCTCACTTTGCTCGATCTTTCTCTTTCTCTCTCTCTCTCTCGACTGTAATGAAAGAGCGAGACACCTGCAGGCGGCTCCATCGTGCAGGAGTGGGCCTAAATGAAAAGATCAAACACTTTCATGCCGCCCTCGTTCATCCAGAGTGCACTTGGATCGATAGTCTCACTCCGGCCCGGGTAATAGGTTCCCTACGAGTGCAAATTAATAACAGAGATTTAACGACTGAAGTGTGAGAGTGGCACGGCGTCCATGCACACAATCGACTGCAGAGACAGCCAGTATGGAGGACACACACACACACACACACACACACGCACTGATGTCTTACTAACTGTATGACCCAGACTAAGCCACAGAGTGGGCGGGGCTTGTAGACCATCTCGTGCTCGATGTTGATCATGAGCACTGTGTAGTCTGGACAGGAAGTCATCAGAGTGTCAAGGGTGTACTTACTTATGCTTCAATAACTTCATCATCCAGTTTCAGATACAGTATAACAAATGGAAAAATAGCAACATGTCTTTCTTTTCTTTTTTTCTTTTCGTACACTTTATCTCTTTTTTTCTCCTCACTGTATTTGTCCTCTTTCTTTATTTATTTATCTCTATCTTTGCTTCCCTCCATCATGTTTTTTCACTTCCACCACCGTTTTCATAAAAAAATTTTCTTGCTTCATTTTTTTTTTTTACTCCCCCCCCAATTTTTTTTGCCCGATTTTCTCCCCTAATTTTGTCCATTTCCTCTCAGTCACTAGGGGCTCCCACATTAAGTTCATACCGCCACTCAGTAGGGATGGCCGGAGACCGCCCACGTGTTTCCTCCGACCATTTTTTTCGAACTGCTTGCTCACGCACCGTCGAAGGAACAGCGCTATCCGCTCCTTCCGCTCCTTCCGCTTACACGAGCTCACAGACGCCCTTGACTGGCTTGTAGAGCTGTCGTTAATGTGGGAGCGCGAAGTACCTCTCATCCCTCCCCCCTGAGAGAGCTCGGCCAATCAGCTCTCTCTATGCCTCCGACTGTGAGAGCAACAGCATCACCCGGGGTTCGAACCAGTGATCTCCGGATGATAGGGCGAGCGCTTTACCACTGCGCCACTCGGAGGCTTCATTTTTAACATTTGTTTCTTCTTCTTTTCTATTTCTCTATTATTTTCTTATATTTATTGTTCTTAAATTATTCCAATCACTCCCTTTCTTTCCTCCCTCCCTCCATCCGAACGCTTTATCTCTTTCTGCTGACTTTTCGTTTATTACTTTCTTTTCCGTGTTCTACAAGTTCCAGCTATATCTCTTTTTACTTTCTTTCTTTCTTTTTGGCACTTCTTACTTTCTAAAATTTCCCACATATCTTCCTTCCTTCCTTCTTTTTACCCTTTTCCCTTCTATGCTTTCACAACTTTTTCATTTTTTTTTTTACCTTTCTTTCAATTATTTAGATTAAGATTCAGTTTTTTGACAATCAAATTATTATTTAAATTTTTTTTTTTTACATATTTTGTTACAAGCTTGGGTCAGAGCTCAGGGTCAGCCAGTATACAGTACAGCTCCCCGTGTAGGGGACAGGGTTAAGGAGATTACTTAAAGGCTCAACAGTAGTAACCTGGCAGTGTTGGGGCTTGAACCTCAGACTTTTTTTGATCAGTAACCATTTGATCTACGCTGCACTTACTGTCTCTTTCTCTAGTTTTGCCTCTTTCCTCTTTCTCTTTCTCTCCTTTATCTCTTGCTGCGCAGTCGACCTCATTTGGTAAATGCAAGTCTAATTATGTGTGTGTGTGTGTGTGTGTGTGTGTGTGTGTGTGTGTGTGTGTGTGTGTAGATTCCATGCTCCTGGTAGCTGACAGATTGAAGGGGCCGTTTAACATCGAGGCTGTGATGGAGCCGATCGACTTGAAGATCTCTGAGGCCATCATGGCCATGCAGGAAAACAGCATCCAGGTCTCTGAGAAGGTTCGTTCACTCACTCACTCACACACACACATTCAGACTTTCTATGACTTCTTATAACAATAATATTGATTGTGTAGCAAGTCTGTCCATCTGCAGTGTCCCAAACCACCACACTATTACGCCGGTTATTTCCTAATCACACCCACAACCCAGGACACACACTGGATCACACATATTTGAAGGCTATTTTTTGTAACCTTGATAAACATCATTTTTCGTCTTGATGTTGCTGTGGTTGTGTGAAGGTGTTTCAGGGTTGTGGTCATCTCAAACCAGTTCGATCCGGATCAGGTCGGAGCACCCGTGAGGTGTTTAATGCTCGGTTTAAACCCTACAACCCAGAAGAAATGCCTCCGTCAGAGAGCAGCGGCCTTGACAGACTGGTGAGTGTCTGTCTGTCTGTCTGCACTTTCCTCTGTCTGTCTGTCTGTCTGTCTGTCTGTCTGTCTATGTCTCTACTGTCTGTCAGGAAATGTCTCACTTTCTGTGTTATTTCTCCCACTGCTTCCCAGAGGAGCGTCTGGAGAGCAATGCAGGACAGCGTAAGCTGACTATCCACCTACTCCTTTACACACACACACACACACACACACACACACACGCACACACACACACAGAGCTGTATGATAGTCACACACATAAACTA
>JAQMYJ010000010.1:18833449-18848616 GCA_030014305.1 Clarias laeviceps | reverse complement strand
ACACACACACACACACACACACACACACACACGCACACACACACACAGAGCTGTATGATAGTCACACACATAAACTACTTTGTGTTGTAAAGAAGGTTGAGTTTCCTGATACTGTACTGTATCTCTGTTTCTCCTTTTCTTATTCCTCCCATCTTTCCTCTTTTACTTTCTCTTTCTTCTTTTGTTTTGTTTTCATTTGCACTTTCTTTGATTTTTTTCCCTTTCTTTTCTTATCTTTTCTTTTTTCTTTCTCTAATTCCTTTTTGCCTTTTTCTGTCTTCTTTTCTTTCTTATTCCTATCTGTCCTATTTTTTTCTTCATTCCAATTTTTTTGTCTTCCTTCTTTAATTTTTTTCTCTTTCACTTATTTTTTTTGTTTATCTTTTTATTTCTTTTTCCTTTGACTCTTTCTTATTTCTTCCATCGTTTCCTTTGCTTTTTTCCCTTTCTTTTTTATTTGTATTTTTTCTTTCTTTTCCTCTTTTGCTTTCTCTTTTACCTTTTTTGGTCTCTTTTTTTCATCTTTTTCCTTTTTTTTTTCTTTTTCTTTCTCTCTTTCAATTTTATTTCTTTTCTTTTTGTCATTTTCTCTTTTTCCTTTCTCTCCTATGTACTTCCTTCCTTACCCACACTTTAGGTGAGAACTGGGTACATTATTTTTTAATAGTCATGAAGGGATGTGGCAAACTCTTGTAGTATTAAAATTTTAACTTGACATATTTTTTCTTCTTCAACTCATTTTTAACTGTTTTGTCCCTTGTGTTTTTCATTTTTCATTTTCCTTTTTTCTTGCCTTCTCTCTCAATTATTTACCTCTTTTATACTGCAAACTGCAATTAAGCCTTTCCTTCCTTCCTTCCTTCCTTCCCAGAGATAGATATCCTTATAAAAACTGTTCAAAAATTAAATGAACGCTTTAAAAACACATCAGATCTCTATGGTAAAATAATCTTGGACATCTATACTGATATGGACTGGGTAATGTGTTAGGAACGAAAGGATGCCACATCACATTTGATGGAAATAAAAATTACCAACCTACAGAGAGCTGAATTCAAGGACACCTTGAAAATCAATAAAAATGATGCGGCAGGTTAATCCATTTTGTTGAAATTTCATTGCAGCTCAAAATTGTACAGTCGTACCAGTAGTTTGTATGATCCCCACAGGCTGGAATGCATGTCTAACAACACCGTGGCATGTCCTTAATGAGACAGCGTTTGGTGCCCTGGGGTATCTCCTTCCAGATCTGGACCATGGCATCACTGAGCTCCTGGACAGTCTGAGGTGCAAACTAGCGGCGATGGATGGACCGAAACATAATGTCCCAGAGGTGTTCTGGTGGATTTAGGTCAGGCAAGTGTGGGGGCAATGGTATCAATTTCTTCCAGTAACTGCCTGCATACTCTCTCACCACATGAGGCCGGGCATTGTCGTGCACCAGGAAGAACCCAGGACCCTCTGCACCAGCATACGATCTGACAATGGATCCAAGGATTGCATCCCTATACCTAGTGGCAGTTGATGTTGTCTAGTCTGTGGAGGTCTGTGCATCCCTCCATGGATCTGCCTCCACAAAACCAGTCATGCTGAATCATGTTACAGGCAGCATAACATTTCACATCCCTTTCATATCCATCACATGTGCTCTGGGTGAACCTGAGCACAGGGTGCTAATGGCGAACCTGCTAAAGATCCAATTGAGCACCTTTTACAGCGCTGTCCAGAGTACTTGGCTGTGTCCTGGAAAGTTTCCACACGCTTTTGTGCTGAGACTGTGCTGTGGGAGACACAGCAAGGCAATGGCACATATTGATGTGCCATCCTGGAGGAGTTGGACTGTGCCACATCCGTAGCGTCCAGGTATCACCTAATGCTACTGGGAGTGACACTCACCCTAGCCACATACAAAAAAAAATCCAGTGCCCTCAACCTGTAAAACCAATCCTGTTTTTTAGTGGTCTTATTGTTTCCCCTCTAGTTCACCTGTTGTTAATTTCACTAACACCAAAGAAAAATCAAACATGCCTTAAATAAATAAACTACCCCTGCAGTACGTCTGGAGTAGATCAACTAAACATGATCAGCCTGCTGCCTGTAGGCCAGTTTCCCCAAAGCATACTTCACTTCCTTGTGCCCTACACACTACACAGGGATAAATAACAGGGATTCTCAGGTACTACGTACCTAGTTGTGTCAGAGAAACAGGCTAATGCACTCACCTCTCCAAGAAACACAGAGTTCTGTGTGTTAGCTGACCTCAAGATATGACAGTAATCGGTGGTGTAGTGGTGATTGGAGACGTGGGTGTACTGTAAATTATTTTATTTTAAAAGTGGTCTGTGTGTAACATCTTTAAAGGAAATAGAAAAATAAATAAATAAATAAATAAACACTAAACTAATTAGATAACAAAAAAATCGATGGAAAAACAATTAGATTGAATACATACACAATAAAATTCTAGAACTTCAAAAAGACCAAAATGAATTAAAGACTAAACTTAAAATTGTTTATAAAAAGACAAACCTCCAAAAAAAAAAGCCATATAAATGAGGTAAATTAAAAATCTCATACAAATTAAATAAAATCTGGGAAACTACTAGCCTGCAGATACACACAGCACTACACCAGAGGCCTATATACCTTTCATATTTGTTAGTTACATTATTAAAACTAATTAAAGCAAACATCATAAGATTAGTTTAATCTTGTATAGATTTTTTTTTATTATTATAATGATTATATGTAATCATATGTAATGACTCTGTATACATTTTGTTTTTTCTAAACTGTAGCGTCAGAGTTCTTCACTAATTAAAGCTTCTACTTTAGAACATACAGGGATTGTCTTGCAATATGTTGCCCTTGGTCTTTTTTTTTTTTTTCAATATCAGGGATATCAAACCCTGACCCGGCCACTCTAATCCTTTCCTCTAACTCCGATTCCAAATCTCTTTTATTTTTTTTTTATTTTTTTATTTTTTATGAATATTCTTTAATCCCAGCTGCTTTGAGACGAGAGCTCATTTCAGATCGGATTGTGTTTTTATCCCGGATCACGCACAGCTCAAACTCCAACAGTGTTTTGCAGCAGTGCAGCACGTAATCCTACAGAGGAGAGCAAAGAGAAAAAAGACAGATGAGTGTGTGCGTGTGCTTGTGTGTGTATTCTCCACCCGTTCTGCTGCGGCATTAGAGTTTTATTGATTCTTCCAGGACTGGGCTTGTCAGGCGTGTCCTCACGGGCCTTTAGTGCAGACCCAATTCATCATGCCGTGCATGACCCGAGTCTGAATGGAGGTGTTCCAAATCCTGTGAGACCAACCCTCCAGTGCCCTAGAGTGATTTCTACACAGGGACGCTGCACAAAATGGTTATTTTACTACGTAAGGAACAAGGGGGTCGATTTGGGACCATGTCTGCATTTCAATACCGTTTTCGACGGGCCCTTGTCGATTTGCCCTAACGACTTAGAAGTGTCTAGCACCCAAAACACAGGAGCAGGAATGTCTGCTGACTGATAATATGAAGCCCCAGGCTGGGCCAAAAACAAACAAAAAAAACCTCTTGCTTGCACTATTATAAATTGCTTATTCAAAACAAAACTACACTTGTCTAACATTTAAAAAATTGTTTTAAATTTTATTTTTTTTGACAAGATTCAATTCACATTCTACTACAGTACATACAGATTTGTCTTGACCAAACATCACCGCTAACACATTTATTGCCCAAACCAGAATTTGCTCACCCAAATATAAGGTTGGATTTCACCAAATTGAGGCTGATTTCAGCCAACCAAAGGGTGCTTCAACCTAAACCCAAGCATCTTCAATCCAAACAAAGACTCGTTCAACACAGTCTAAGAATTGCTCTGCCAAAGGCTTATCCCACTGCTCTGTTGACCATAGTTGAAGTTTCTCCTACTCAAACAAGGGTTTTTGTACACAAATAATGACATCTTCCACCCAACTTCCATCCACTCAGTGGTTGGCTTTGCCGAAAACCAAGGTTCTGACCACTGAAATTGATCCTCTTTTGCTTTTGGATCTTCCTACAAACGTTAAGGTTTCTCCCAAAACATTTCCACCATAACTGAAGTCTCTTCACCTTAAATCTCCATCTACAACCAAACTAAGGTTCTTTTTATCCAAATATTATATCTGCAGGACTTCTAAAGGATTTCTTTCACCAAAATCAAGATATTCCCCTTATACAATAAGGACATATATGTCTTCTATCAAATCAAATCTAAATTTTTTTCATCCAAAGAAAGGCTTCATCTGCCGAACTAGAGCTTCTGAAATCTCAACTCAAGCTTCGTCCATCAAAACAAATAACTATTCATTCAAATCAAGGTGTCATTTATCCAACTGTCACCCAAACCCAGGCAAATCTGCCAAACTAAGACCTCTGTGGCAAAGTTGACATTTCGTCCACCAAAACCTGAGCCTTTTCTGTTGAAACTAAACCATGCTGTCTTATGTACTTGAAGCTTCTTCTACTACTTATCCATCATAGCCAAGGTTTGTTTACCTCAAACCAAGAATTATTTTATCAAACTGAGGCTTTTTCTACTTCCAAAACATTCAAAGCTAACCCTAAGTCTAATCCAAGTTTATTTTTTCCTAGAATTATTTGTCTAAAATAGAATTCTATTTCACCAAATAGAATGGTTCTCACTCATCCTCCTACTGTAGATGACCACCTGCCATTGCTCAGTTTCCTCTTCTCTATTACACCCACTTCAATTAAGGAAAAGATGCTAATTACCTGATTAGTTAAATCATGTCTTCCGGGACTTGAGAAAACGGTAAAATGTGCAGGCCAGGTGGTCGTCTAGGACTGGACATGCAAATATACCATTGACCTACACTAAAAACTTTTCTAGCCATTCATAGGCTTCTCTCCTATGAAAACAGAATGTGTTCCACCTGACCTTAATAACTTTCTGCTTTATGGAGGATTCCTCTACACCCAACACCATGCTTCTTCCCCCAAACTGTAGGGTTCTCACTTGTCCAATCCAAGGTATATTTTATTCAAACTAAGGTTTACTTTGCCAATCTTAGACTCTTTATCCCAAATTTATGCTTCTTTCACCCAAATAATTAAGTTTCTTCCAACAAAACCATGATCTATTTCTTGATATGACCCTTCTTCAATTACAGCTTGGCCTTCAACAAAAGCAGATGCTCCCTCATCCAAAACCAAATCACCTTCCTGCCCAAAGACTGTACACACCCGATTAGGGATACCAACAGAAAGAGCATGGCTGTTTAATAAACCAAACCATAAAAGCAGGTAGAAACCAACAAACCAAATTCAAAACAAACAACAACAACAACAAAAAATTCAAATTTAAGATAAACAAGTCTGAGTGCTGATTCATTTAGCTGTGTGCAAAGATCACTTCCTGAAACGCTGTAGCTCTGAGTGCACTTTGTAAAGCTCTCTCATTATTTTGGGAGTTAAACAGCACTCTGGGTTTATAAAGCAGAGTGCAGTGAACACACAGCCTGAGTGTTTGGGTCAGTGGTTTTTATCCGAGTGGAGTCATGCTGTATAATTATAATTACAGCTGGAATGATCACTGAGTGTTTACTGTTAACACGCTGCCGGTCTCTCGCCCACAAATGTGTCCCACTAAACAAGGTTTATTACCTGCCACATAAGTCTTTGTCTGTGGATTCAGAGCTTTCATTTTTGTGTTTTTACTTCGGGCTAAACAAAAAGAGTGAGGGATTGCAGTAAAAAATATCATTTCTTGAATACAACAGAGAAACAATGCATTTTACAGGAGGACAGGAAGGACTGAAGTTCAGGACGGAAGAAAATATTAAAAAGAGACAGGGATGAAAATGATTTAAGGAGAGCTGAAAAAGACAATGGAGAATTAACTAAGACTAAACGACTAGAAAAAAAAAAAAAACAGCCACCACCAATGCATGTTGCATTGACAACTTATGCATTTGGGATGGAGCCTTGAAATGCTTTAAGGTTTTGGTAGGAACACTGACTAACCACAAACCGTAATGTGTCACAGACCCTTCAAAATGGCACACATTCTAGTAGGAACACTAATTAGGTGTGAAATCTTGCATTTCTCATGGAGCAATACCCATTAACAGGAAAGGAAACTTGTTTCTGAGGGTGCCTAGAGAGTTTCATTTGATTCGTGTGGTGGTTATTGTCCTTGCTGATGTGGGTAAGCCACCATTAGCTGTTAGCTGATGCTAATGTTTCTTTGTAAATGGCTTTATATGTTTATATGAGACACCATTAAATCCAATGCTCTCATTTACATTAGCAGTGAAGGCTAACGAGGCTTTAATGATGGCAGACAGGAAAATGCCAGCGGAAAAAACAAGGAGATAAATCTGTTTATAGTGTGAGGTATATGTCTCTGAAATCTCTGCGCTCTCGCGTTGTTCCGACTAATGATATGTGAGTAAAAACTTGGTTGAAGGCTAATGCTAATGTTTATCTGAATGTGTGTTCCAGTAGTCCAGGATTTGAGTTAGCAGCATCTCTCTTCAATAGATACTTGTCTAGATGGCATTGCTATAGTCTGTGCATGTTTCCACACTGGTGGATTTTGTTTTGTACACAACACATACGAAAGATATGTATGTTCAATCAGTGTCATATAGCATGGTCATTAACTTACTAACTAACTGCTTAAACCTTCTAGTTTATTGAGCTAGCTTAGTAACCAGCTAGTAAGTAAACTGATTCTATTTCAAACATTACAAACACAAATAAAGCTTTAGATAAGTTTCTGTTGTTTGGAGGAGATTCTGTATCTCAATTCTAACAAATTTGCCACAAAAGGCACTGTTCATGTTTTTGCTCAAAACAACATCATGCACAATACAAGAAATGAAAAGTCCTTAGACTGACACTATAAAAATATGCCTTTTGCACCATTTAGCTGCCCAATCAAATTGAATAAAATTTGCATAATTGTAGTTGAAATGCAGTATCTTCACTCAGCTGGCATTAGATTTACTCATCGGAGTTTGCACCTCAATATCTATCAATATTCTAGTGTGATTTGTAATCGAAATGGCAACCACATGCTTATCCAACCTTGTGGTCAGGCAGAGATTATATTAGAACTGGTTGCATAGGTTTACACTAAACTTGAAAGGCATGTTTAATACCAGGTTCTGAGGAGGTCTGAAAGGTTGTGCTTAAGTTAAGGAATTTGATGTCAAATCAGCATTGCTCAGGAAATCTAACATTAATGTCCAATCTAGCATTGATCTGGTACAGTATATGCACATGTGAGTTGATTTTTAATACTAACTGGGTTACTTCATAAACATGACTTTTTTATTTTTCTACATACATTTTGATGTCACAATATTTGTGAAGAGTGCTTGCTCCCCGCCAATCGCTCCCTATTTTTTTTCCTCCTATTTCTAGTGGTTGAAAGTAATGAATTACATTTAATTGGTCCTTTTTTTATTTGAGTAGAATTATTTGTGATTTTGTTATCCTTTTGACTTTTACTCCACTATATCTTACGGCAAATATCAGAATTTTCTACTTTGCTATATTTTTGCATGGCACTGCATTATATCATAACATTTTTCGTTATCTTAAACACATTTTGGGACATGATGTGTGTGTATGTGTGTTTTAACAACGGCAACTAGAACAGAGTGCAATGCATGTCAGTAGCTCAAATAGAATAAAAAAAATTGACCAACCATGGATTTGTGCCAAAGGATGGTAACCCATGCAATAATTTTCTTTTTCTTTGAGAATTCCTACAATATATATAACAATAACTTTGTGAGGCATTTTCTTATCACTATATATATAGTTTTAAGTTTTACACAAAAAAACTTTTAAACAAACATGTATAGTGAAAAGAAGATGCCTCACATCATGATACTACACACTGCACTTTAATTTAACAATTGAGCATTGAATATCTTTTTTTATGTCATTTTATTGAAACGTTTGACCTTTTGATTATTGTTTTCATTGAAGACCATGAACAAAGATTCTTTGCATTATGTGTTCCTAAGTTCTGCAAATATGTAAATGTAACCCATTAACACATTATTATATGCACCCCCCCCCCCCCTTTTTTTTTAGCTGATCCTAGAAATAATCTGATCCATGTCCAAAAATCTGATCCGTTACAATTTGAACTGCAATCTGTATTTATTTTGTATTTAAAATACATAAAGTGTTGCTGTTGCATCAGGGTGACAAGTTCTTATACTTTAGTTCTTATACTTCTACTTTTACTTTTACTTGAGCACATTTTTTCCTGTTTATTTCTACTTTTTGTAAGTAAATTATCTGATTTAATTTAATTTGTTCTCTTGTGTTTAATAAATGAGCAGTGTGTGTGTGTGCGCGCGCGCATGCATATCTGCCTAAGTATTATTATTAATGCTGTAATAAGATATAAATCTGATGTCTCACGTTTAAATCAGTTTGCTAGTTGGCTTCACAGGGTGCCAATAGAGGAGGAATGCTGTATTTCAATCAAAAACACAACAGTAGCTTTGCAGATTAATGAGTGTGACTTTTACAAAATATAAATTGGGACAAATCTGAATATTAAATAGCATATATATGAGTTAGGTGACTACATACTGATTACTTTCAATGCTGCCATATTGCCATATGTATGTATGTATGTGTGTGTGTGTGTGTGTGTGTGTGTGTGTGTGGGTAGGCAGAAGCATGCTGTGTTATGTGGGTGTCTAACCACAGGATGTGATTGTGTGTATGTGTGTGTGTATCTGTGTGCTCTAGTAAGTTTCTGACCCTTCAGTGCAAGATCGTTCTGTTCCTCATGAATAATAAATCACTTGCTGCCTTCAAAGCCGAAAGTTAAACTCCCTCCTGCAAAGCTAACACTGCTAACCACACAGTTGCTAACATTTTTTGCTTGCTGCATTCAAAAACAAACGAATAAATAGTTAAGAAAAAAAAATACTGCACAGCTTTATTTTGTGGTAAAAACTTTCTCTGATATTGAGTTTATCCAGTATTCTCCATATGGCAGATGGGGTTGGTATTCTCTTAACACTTGATGCTAAGCGTAATTACAGTAATTTTTTGCCAGTCTTATTTTTTTTTTCAGCAATTTAACCACACGACTGAGGTAAATGTTGATATTCCGGATAATTCTGTCTCATTTTTAATGTCGCAGCTCCTTTATATTCTTTATAAACATCTGTTTTTGTTAAGATATCTTAAGCTCAATGTCCATGATTGTAGCTAGGTGCATAATGCTAACAATGCTAATGCTACCACTTTATAAACCCACGCTGTCTCAGTGTTTTCCCGTCTTCATGTCTTCTTTTTAAACCCCCTGCTGTTCCATTCTAGTTTTCTTTGTTTTTTTGTTTTGTTTGTTTTTTTACATCTTTTCACATTCTATTTCTTTTTTTCTCTTCCATTAATTCCTTCCCTTTAATTGTTTGTCTGTCATTTTTATTTCTTTTTTTTTTATCTTTCTGTAATTATTGCTTCATTTTCTCCCTTTTTCAACTTTCTTTCTCCATGTTTATTTTC
This sequence comes from Clarias laeviceps, assembly GCA_030014305.1. Classification (NCBI taxonomy): domain Eukaryota; kingdom Metazoa; phylum Chordata; class Actinopteri; order Siluriformes; family Clariidae; genus Clarias; species Clarias laeviceps. The sequence goes on along the minus strand of JAQMYJ010000010.1, from coordinate 18,839,064 downwards.
ACAATTTCACCACCTTTAGATTTCTATTCTCTTTCTTGTTTTCTTGTAATTTAATCTACCTTCACCCTTCACCTTTGCACATCTCCATTGTAACCCTTCTTTTTTTCCTTTTTTTCATCCCATTCTCTCTCTCTCCCCCTTTCATCACTCATATTCATCAAATTTTTTCCATCCATGGATCTTTTTCTCCTCTTTTAACTCTCATTCTATCCAAGTTAAAATTTTCTTATTTATCTTTTTCTTCTAATTCATCTTTTTTTTCTCTTTTCCATCCACTCATTCCCACATTCTTTAACATATTTCATTAAGATCGTTTCTTTTCTTTTATCAAATTTTTTACCTTTAATTCATATTTTTATTCAATTATTGATTTTCTTTTTTACTTTCCTTTGATTTGTTTGTCATCCCCAACCTAACTTTTATTTATTCCTCCCTTTACATGTTTTCTGTTTCATTTGTCCTTGCTTTCTTTTTCCTTTATTTCATTTAATTAATTAATTAGTTAGTTAGTTAGATTGCCCTCTTCTTTCCTTACTTACTTATTAACACGGGGAAAGTCCCTGAGCCATAGATTGCATGGTTAGCGCCCTTATCTGGGTGCGAGAGCCCTCAGAGACAGACGGATAAAGAGGGAACGACATTACAGGCGTTGGCTGCTTTGAGTTTCATGACCGGAGGTGAAGAGACAAGTGTCACCCGGTTCATGAGTGTCGTCGTGTGAAAATAGATGGTGGACCAGTGCAATGTGAGACTTGGAGAAAAATGTCAGGCAGGCGTGACGGGCCGGTTAGCGATGTGCTAAGTCATGACCCTATTCCAGGACACGCTGTTGCTGCTCCGTAAATGTCCTGGCTACAATTTCAAAGGTAGCAACGTCGTAAATTTTTTTTTTTTATTTATCATGGTGCAGCCGAGACGCCGTTTCACCCTGACAGTTATGAGAGACGGCTAATGGTCGGTAACTCATCGCCAGTTCCTGCTCAGTGGGTGGTCACATCTTTAATATTTTACACTGTTTAAAGAATAATCACTAAATTTAACCCCCAAAACATGTCTTCACATGCCGTGTTTTACTGAAGCCTTCACCATCAACTCACACAAAGGGATTTATATTAATGCCTGAATGAAATATTAATAACGACTTAAATAAAAAATGAACAGAGAACAGCAGAGCATCTGTACTTCCCACTGGGACTTAGCTTTTTTTTCCCTTTATACTGTATACACCGACCAGCCATAACATTATAACCACCTGCCTTGTGGGTCCAAAATCTTGTAGGTCCCTTTGTGCTGGCAAAGACATCTCTGAACCATTGAGACACTACTAGGCTTCTGAAGGTGTGGTGTGGTATCTGGCACCAAGATGCTAACAGCGGATCCTACAGTATAAATCCTGTATGGGTCGGCGAGGTGTGGCTTCAATGAATTGGAATTATTTGTCCATCACATCCCACAGATGCTTGGTCAGATTGGGGTTTAACACCTTAGCCTCTTTGTCATGTTCCATTCCATTCCATTCTTGAGCAATTTTTAAGAGATCAATGCCAACAGGGTATATATACCATTTCCATGAAGGGGTGTTGCTTTGGTCTGTGACAATGTTTAGGTAAGTGGTACATATCAAAGTAGCATCCACATGAATGCCAGGACTCAAGGTTTCCCAGCAGAAAATTCATCAGAGCATCACACTGCCTCCACAAGCTTGCCTTATTCCTATTGTCCATAGTGCTTCCTTCTTCCATTGCTTCATGGTCGGGTTGTGATGTTCACATGCCCTTATAAGCGTTTCCGGTGGTGGACATTGTTCCATGGGATCAGTTAGCAGCTACGCAGCCCCATATGCAACAAAAAGTTTGTTCTGACACCTTTCTGTCAGAACCAGCATTAGCTTTTTCAGCAATTTGTGCTATAGTGGTTTTTCTGTCGCTTGAACATCCATGGTTCTCTTTTCTTGGACCACTTTTAGTAGGTACTAACCTCTGCATTCAAGCAACATCTCACAACATCTGCAGTTTTGAAGTAGCTCTGACCCACTCATCTAACAATCACAATTTGGCCCTTGTCAATGTCACTCATATCCCATTTTTCCCGCTTCCAACACAAAAACTGTTTACTTGATGCCTAATACATTCCACCTCATTGACAGGTGGTGCTGTAATGAGATAATCAGTGTTATCCACTTCACTGGTCAGAGATTATAAGATAATGGCTGAGTATATACAGTAATTACTCAATTGAGTTTGTATTAGTTAAACACATGCAGATTAAGCTTGGGGAAATGAAATACTTTTTTAACAAAAATACTTTTTTGTACAAAACCTCCTGTACATTATTAGCATTTCTTTGTAAACACTCAGAGCCGTCTCTCCCACTCATCATGAATTAGTCTTAACCCATGTTTGTCATGAAACTACATTTCCGAATGCGACAGCTTCCCCATCCAGCCATGAGAATAATTTCAGTATATTTTTCTAAAAACAAACTTATAAATAAATAAAAGAAAAGAAAAAAAAATCTTTCTTGTGGATGGAAACTTTTGGGACTTACTGCTTAGTTAGACTATTATTAGCCTCCCTTATTTATAAAATAAACATAGATTAATAGTTAAATATTAGTTGATTATTACTGTAATTTTATTACACAAATTATATGAACTTATTTAAATATACCTCACTTAATGTATTATATTAATCACAACTCAAGGTATATTAGATCACAATTATTTTTATTATATAAGCTTAATTCTTCATTACCATGATTTCATCTGATGCGCTTATTTATGAGTGCAGGACTTTATTAGATCACGTCTAGCTTAAAACACTTTAATATTAACTTAGACACTTATTAGCTTCATAGCAGTGTTAGACCCTATTAGCTTATTTTATGAGTGTTATCGCAGGGCCTAATTAGTGTCATATAAGATAACGAGATTACAGCGTAATCGCTTTTTTTAATCAATAAAAATTTCATAATATTCAAGTATGATTGGGAACACAGCCGGTGTTCAGATATGAGTCGTCAAAAAAATGTAGTATTTTTAGGCAATATTTCAACGTGTGCAGCTGTGGAGTGTGAAATGTTTCCCGCAGCGCTAAACACACTCACTGCGGTATCACACTGTGTAAATCCACAATTAGCCAGATACACTCCTGTCTAATCTATAACAGTGGGAGTGAACCGGATTACCAGTCCTGCGGATAATAAAACACCCAATCTCCAGTTTGTCTGAAGATCCTTTGACTTCCACACTCAGCTGTGTGTCGCTAAAGAGGAAAAAATTTCATCAGAATTGGAACCGAATAAAATGTAACTTTGACATACAGTTACAAAATGGAGTATGTAAAACAAACAAACGAACAAACCACCGAAGGTGCCTGATGCTATAGCACTGCTTTAATGCTACTTTATGGTTTATAGTGCATTCTGAATTACAGTAATTACACTATTGAGCCATTTATTCTCACATCCCTCTCCGTTTCCATGGCAACACGCAGCACGTCAATATGGACGTTAAAGAAGAGTGATGTGGTTATATAGTAAATGTCAGTAGAACTTCTTTGATCATGAAGAGGAACATTTCAAGGCAAGAATTTAGCGGTAGTTAACGGACACAGCGCATAAAACTGGAAGAAAATAACCCTGCAGTGTTTATGTATTGAAACGAAAACCGGTATTTTATAAAATGAGAATATATGGAGGTTTAGGAACTTTTTTATGAAAGATCTTGAGATTCCCAAATCATTAATAATCTAGGGTACTCATTGGGTCTTATTTATAAGTGTGTATATGTAGGATTCAGATTTGTTTACGGTTACAGATCTATAATGAGCAATATTAAGGAAATAGACTAAGGTGAGGTGTATGTGTGTGTGTGTGTGTGTGTGTGTTTGAGTGACCTTGCATTAATAAGAGACATTTGTTGTGGAGATTTTTTTTTTAATGTGGCCAGTGGGCTTGGAGCCCCAGGGAATACACACACACGCACACGCGCACACACACACACAACCTAGCACTGATGTAATTTATCCTTGTGTGTGTGTCGGATGACCCTCCCATTTAGTGTCTTTCTAATTTAAAGTTTGTATTTTAATATGTGTCCGAAACATGAGTGTGCTTATTTATTCACACTGATGCTCATCCCATCTCTCTCTCTCTCTTCTCAGAGGAGTAGCAGCACCTAGTGGCTCCCCTGTCTGTATTAGATAGATAGATAGATAGATAGATAGATAGATAGATAGATAGATAGATAGATCAAAAGTTGGACACCCCTTCATGGTATATCTCTTATCAGATTCCCGAGGTAGTCACCTGGAATGGTTTTCAGTTTACAGGTCTTTCTTGTCCAGAGGTAATCTGTGACATTTCTTGCTTCCTTAATGTGCTTTATACCATCAGTTGTCTTGTGCAGAGGAAGTGCAGGTACAGAGGAAGGGCAGGTACAACTACTGCTTAAATCCATATTATGGCAAGAAACACTCAATTAAGTAAAGAGAAAAGACAGTCCATAATTAAATTAAGAAATCTAAAAAAAATCCCAATCTTTGATTTACACTTTGCATGTATCCCCAAGATTATGATGAAACTGGCTCTCATGAGGACTGCACTCAGGATAGAAAGACCAAGAGCTATCTATGCTGCAGAGGATAAGTTCATTAGAATGACCAGCCTCAAAAACCGCCAATTTAAAGCACCTCAGATTGGAGACCACATTAATTCTTCTTGGGGTTCAAGCAACAGACGTAATAAGATTTAACATCCACTGTTTAGAGGAACCTGCATGAGTCAGGCCTTCTAAACCAGTAATTAAGAAGAACAACAAGCAGAAGTGACTTGCTTGGGCCAGGAAACACAAGGAAGGGACATTAGATCAGTAAAAACCATCCAAATTTGGTTCTAATCACCATGTCTTTTTAGATGTAGAGAGGGTAAATGTGTGGTTACTGAATGTGTGGTTCCCACAGTGAAGCATGGAGAAGTGGTGTGGGGGTTCTTTACTGGTGACACTGTTGGTGACTTTTTTTTTTCTCTCTGTCAGAAAGCACTGATTCAGTTAGTGTGTGCACACAATTGTCATTAGATAGGTTCCTTGTTAAAGAACACACACACTCATGGAAACACTGCTCTGTCGGGAGAGGGACTCTGGATCTTCAACAAGGAACCTCTCTAATGACTCTTGCTTTTGCTTTCCGTGCGTGCACACACGTGATCACAATGACTATATGAGTAAACATGGGAGACAATTACCCACAAGCCTGCATCGTGCAAGATAGAAGAATCATTGGCTCAGTTGTGATCAGGTGATCCTCGACAGACAAAGCGCATACGTACTACTCGTATATCAAGACCTCGTTCGTTTATTAAATTGAAATGTTCACAGACCAAATTACTCGCAATACAAGGTTCCACTGTATTTTATTTATAAAAGAACAGTGCAGTCAAGTGGGAATTTGAGGACTGCATATTAAAATGTAAAAACATTGCAAAAAAAATAAAAAAATAAAAAAATTATGAATAAATTATATATATCATACAGTACAGACCAAAAGTTTGGACACACCTTCTCATCTATCTGTCAATGTGTTTTCTTTATTTTCATGACCATTTACATTGGTAGA
>JAQMYJ010000010.1:18801668-18819552 GCA_030014305.1 Clarias laeviceps | reverse complement strand
AGAAAAAAAAATAATTTAATCCATTTTAGAATAAGGCTGTGACATAACAAAATGTGGAAAAAGTGATGCGCTGTGAACATCTTCCGAATGCACTGTACTTCTCTGTGATTCTAGACTCATCAGAACACATTATAGTCCAATTCGAGGGCTTTATGTGGGTTCTAGAATCCCCTTTTCAGTTTTGAGATGTTCATTGTGGTTCGAACGCTCCCATAATTTCTCTCTTTCTTTCTATTTTGTGGTTCTGGATTCCATAGTGTTAGGTATCAAGAATCATCCGGAAAGAGATTATTTCTAAGCTTGGGTTTAGGGTGTCTTTAAATCATCTGTGTGTTCTAGAATCAATCCTTGCTTTATTTTTGTGCAGCTTGTCGTGGATCAGGGATCCGTAGGGATCCTGTGGGAGGGGCTTACTTTCAATACTGACTCAAGGAACCTGTGATTAATATCGACTTTGAAGGTTTTTAAATCCTTAAAATTTCTGAAATAAGGGCCTTGCTCAAGGGCCCAACAACTTGGTGGTTGTGGGGTTTGAACCTGGGATCTTCTGAACCGTAGTCCAATGCCTTAACCACTGAGCTACCCCTGGCCCCCTACTGTTGTCAGCACAGTTCTTTCTATAGTCCAGTGTGTGATTGCTGTATGCTTTCAATACAATTCTAAAACCTGGAATTCTGCATTCCTTGATGTGCTTCTAGAAAATTGTGGAATCTGATTATTGTCAGAACAATTCTAGAGTGAAATGTGTGACTCTAGAATCATCTATGCAGTTCTCCAATCATTTATTGTGCTTCTAGAGTCTGTTGGTTTGGTTGGTTTCACTCTCAAGTCTGGTTCTAGACATCCTTGATCATTGGAACTCTCCAGAATGTTATTGTTGGACAATATTTAATGTGGCTCTAGACTTCATGGCCCTGTCCCAATTCTCAGTGTAGTTATAGAATCCTGAGCTTTCCTGCTCACTGCTTGTGGCCATGTCCCAAACCACTACACTACAACCAATATAACCAGCAAGCCGTGTAGTAGAGCAGTAATTGGTTTGAGACACAGGCCATGGTTGTGTGCGTGTTCGACTTCCTCCATGGCTGCTTTCCAAAGCACTGCGCTATATTTGTAATAATGCACAAGTATCAAAAAGCTTTTTTATAGCTGTGTTACAAACCGCCATACTACATACCCAGTGATGACATTAACTCATTTCAACTATATTCTTCCCTAAATCTCCGACACATACACACACTTACGTGTTTATGTGTATTTTTACAGCTTTGTTTCAATTCATTTTTGCTGATGCAGAAAGGGGAAAAAATGCCTAATTATCATGATATGAATTATTCATTGCTTTTTTTCCCCCCACAATCCACTTTGGTTTTGATTTAGTCATTAATAATGGTTATGGCTGTATATGACTTAATCTGCATTTACATCAGAGTTGAAGTGTGTTAAAAAGGATTCTGGAAGATTTTAGTCAACGTGAAGAGCAGACATGCCTTACAACCTTTTTTAATGAAAAGAAAAAAGCTATACAAATTAAAAAAAAATAATAATAAAAAAAGATTGCATATTTGGGTTTTGTTACACTCTCTTGTATACAGACCAGTAATGAAAAGATGAGATAAAATAAACAATATTTGTATTAATAAAATGTCTGTGTGCGTGGTTTTTCGAGCATGAAATCAAGGAGGAAAGGAAAATAACAGACTGGACAGAACTTTAGTTCTAGAAATGGAATTTGTAGACAGTTCTGGGAACAGGTCTAGAATCACAGAACCACTTGAATCAAATAGAACCTGATTCCAGAACTGTTCTCAGAACTGTTTTCTTTTTTTTTTCTCTCATTCTGGAATTTCACCAATAGCAAATGTTTTGGTTAAATATATCTCAAATAGTGTTCTGGTCTTAAATAGTGGACTGGTTTTAATGGCATTTTAAAGTGCTGTGCTGTGTGCTTAGATGTCGTATTGATTGTGTACAGCAATTCAGTAACGGAGCTCATGAAGGTGCTCTATCGTATTCTGCACAGTAAGCTTAACAGTTATAAATATTCTTACATTAAACACTTACTAAATCTGTGCTCAGTTATTAATCATTATCACATAAATCATGAGGCAGCAGCAGTGTTTAACTTTCCTGACTAGCAACATCAATAATGTGTGTTACATGGTGTAAGATTGTAAAGAACCAAAAAAGTTATGACAATTATTTTAGGCTTTCTGTATTTGTATACTGCAAAATGTAGTGATATAGCAACTTATGCATGAACCCTAAAAGTTTAAATTTTAAAACAGTTTTTGGATAGATAAATATTCAAATTAAATCCATATCAAAGGAGAAAAATCATTATGTTTACGTCAGTGTTACCTCGTCAGTGTTAATCTTGAGCTCTGAGAATTGTCCAGGTACAGATCAATATATCAACCCACCCCAAACGCCATGAACTCTAAGAAAATGTGCATGAAATCTATTATAAAGGACAATGCTGGTTAAAGTAGTAAATACCCTACATAACCTGGCATCTGATCATGGTTTTATCTACTAACATTTGCTTGTGTTACATGATCTCAGTGGAGCTTCTGGTACTATAGATCCCAGTATCTTTTAAATGATCATGAAGACACCCTTGCCCTGGACATTTTAGTGCATCAAAAGCACCCAGCACACTTGATTTCTTCAGCTAATTAGCAGCCTGAATTGAAGTCTACTCTATCTTTTAGATAGAGTAGAAAATGTTGTTGGAGTTAAGGGAATAGCTTTCTCTAGGCTCAGGTCCTATTTAACCGACCGTTATCAGTTTCCCTGTATATATTAACTTAGGGTATAATTTGTAATCAAATTGTTCAGCCATTTTTCCACTCCTATGCTGATGACACATGATTATATGTTATATGTAAAAAAAAAAAAAAAAAGATGAAAACCACCTTCTTAAAAAGTCGAGTAATTTGTAAAGGACATTAAACAATGGCTGTGGAGTATCTTCATCCTACATTATCCCAGCATGACAGAAAAGACTTCTACAAAGACCCAAGACTCCCTTGAGCTGAAAGGAAGCTTTCTGATTATGCGGTGACTCTGGATGGCATTTCAGTTACATCCTATCCAGTAGTTTAAAGTGCTTTAAGTCTATCATTTAAAGTTCTTGTACAGTAGATAATATTACTTGAATAGCCTTTTTTCCATATTAAAAACAATGCTAAGAAAATAATAGTAATAAAATGAGATTACATAATGCAGAAAAAGCTGGTCATGTTTTTGTTGACTGTAGGATGGAAATACTGTAATGCCTTGTTGGTTGTTCTAATTAATCTAAAATTCTGAATCTAGAGTCCCCTATTTTATTTATTCATTCATTTGCCACATAGTATATATATATATATATGGCAAATTCACCCTTAGCAAATCCGAGTGAATGTATCATATAGTGTTTATATATAAACATTATATCGTAAATTCAACCGGATTAGGTGCAGTAAACCCGAGTGAATTTACCATATAGTGTTTATGTCTTCCCTTATTCTCTTATTCTACATTCTGCATCTCTTTAAGATATGCTGTCGCTGCCTGACCTAGCCTGATCTCTTTCTCTTTCTGCTGCCGTTGCTGCGATGCTGCAGTGGATACGGCTTCTCTTACCTGTGGATTTGCCTGATTGAGTCTGATTGCTCTCCATTCCTGCTTCTTCATCTCAAAGCAGTCTGCACCTATGATTAACCTTACTGCTGTAGATAGGCTTAGCTGGGTACCTTAGAGACCAGCAATTGCCTTTCCTATGACTCACCTTAAATAATGTGGATCAGATGAATAAGCTTATGTAGAAATGGTTATTAATTCGTACTTCCTAAAAAGTGCAGAAAAGAAGAAAGTGGGGGAAAATGGGCAACGACCTGATAATGAAGCGGATATTGAAAGTAAATGAGAATGAAAGCATTTAAAAATACTCAAAACAGGAAACTGCTGGAAATAAATTAAAACAACATTGGAAAATATAATGGGAAATGACTGAGAAATTACCTCAGAAAACACTCAGAAAAACATTAGAAAAACCGCATGGAAAAAGCACTGGCAAGATATCAGTGGCAGCTACATGAATAAAATTGAAATCAAAATTAAATAACAATATATTGTCCACTTTCTTTCTCTTTCTCCACCTCTTCACTTCGAGGCTGTTCACACACCAGCTCTTTTCTCTCAACTTTTTGTGCTGTTTTACAGACATCTGTGTGTGTGTGTGTGTATATGTGCTTTTGTGTCTCTATTCCCAGCACACACACACACACACACACACACAGTGAAAACTGAGAGAAAGCGTCTCTGTGGGCATCTCTGCTGTGACAATGAGACAATAAAAATGAGACGAGTTTTCACTCTGGATTTCCCAGCTGTCCCGAACAGAACACAGTGTTAGTGTTTATTGTTCACAGTTGTATTACTCTAATAATATGTTCGGGTTTAACACAAAGATGCAGATGCAGACTAGACTTTATTATCAGCTTTGTGTACGACTGCAAATGTAGAAGTAATTTTAATGAGGCCTTTTTTTCACAAACCAAAGTTAAACTTGGAGCAACTAATGTGCAGACACTGGGTTGCACAAAAGAGGGATAGAGAAACTAGTGGGAAAATCTATCTGGAACTATGGAATGTATACTGAGAAAAGCACTGGAACTTGGCAAACACTATGATGACAGGGGAAGTGGAAAAAAAAAAATGGTGGGAAACATGGATGAGACTAAGGACAACCAGAGAAAACACTGTAGAAAATCACTAAGAAAACAATTGTAATAGATTAAAAAGCACAAAGGAAAAAAACTGAGAAAACAAAACCATCACTTGGGGAAAGGACTGCAGAGTGTAGTTAAAAAAAACAAAACCAAAGAACAGCATGTCAAAATGAGAATGATACTAAATTATATTGATAAAAATGTAAATACATATTGGATATATAAAATATAAAATGGAATACAGTAATGTGTAAAAGTTAGTGCCCCCTCTTATAATTCTAAATAAAAAAAATCATCTGGGTCAATACAATGTAGCCAACAATCTGGAACTTGTCATGTCAACTAGATACGTTTCATTACTCATCCAGGTAGATTCTTCATTCTAAGGTCAGTTAGCAAAAGTTACCTTAGCCTGGAGAAACTACTTGGATGAGTAGTGAAATGTATCTACTGAACAAGAAAGAAGTCCAGTTGATAATGACTCAACTTCCAGATAACCTCACCGGGATGAATCTTCACAGACATACAGTACAATGATTCAATAGCTTGTAGATCCACTTTTAGCAGCAATAATTTGAAGTACTGTAATCATTTCCTGTAAGACTTCATCAGTCTGTCGCATTGTGGTGCATTCTTCTTTACAACATTGCTTCAGTTCATTGAGGTTTTTCGGAATTCACTCATGCACAGCTCTCTTGTCCCGCCACAGAATTTTAGTTGAATTGAGGTCTGGACTTTGGACATTCCACAACTTTAATTCTTTTTTTTTTTTTTTCAGCCATTCTGATGTAAATTTACTGGTGTGCTTTAGATCATTGTCATGTTGCATGACCTCATTTCGACCAAGCTTTAGCTATTGGACACATGGCCTCACATTTCCCTCTAGAATACTCTGGTATACAGAGGAGTTCATGGTTGACTTATTAACTGCAAGGTGCCCAGGTCCTGTAGCTGTGAAATAAGCCCAAATCATCACCCAGTGGTGATACGTACAGTGGGTTTAAGGTGTTTCTGCCTAAAGACTGTTTGGGTTTCGTCATTAAGTCCAAACTATTTCACTTTGGCCTCATCTTATTGTTGCACATTGTGGTTTGTTCAGTTGCATTTTAACGAACCTAAGACATGCTTCCATGATCTTTTTATACAGAAGAGACTTTCTCCTGGCAACCCTTCCAAACAAACCATACTCATTCAGTTTTCTTCTAATTGTGATGTCATGGATGTTAACATTTATTGTAACATGCTCAGTAAGGCCTTTGGGGTCTAAGTAGCTCATAGTTTTTTTGTATTTCGCTGAGGTTTGCACGGTCTGACCTTGGGGTGAATGTGCTTGGCAAAAACATTTTCTCCAAGACCATTGCTTACTGTATGACTTTCCCTCTTGACATTGTGTTAACACACACCTGACCATCAAACTGCCAAAAAATGTCTGCTTTTGTAGAAGTCTGCACACCCATCAATGATCAATTAAATAAATAATGGTGAAAAAAAGTTATGTTGTTATTCATCTGAGGTTGTATTTGCTACCAAGACCCACTATCATCAAGTGATTTGTATGATTTTATTCAGTATCTCACAAAATTAGAATATTGTGAAGAAGTTCAACACTGGAGATTTGTGTCACACTCTAATCCTCTAATTAACTCAAAACACCTACAAAGGTTTCCTGAGCCTTTAAATGGTCTCTCAGTCTGGTTTAGTAGGCTACACAATCATGGGAAAGACTGCTGATTTGACAGTTGTCCAGAAGATGATCATTGACACCCTGCACATGAAGGGTAAGACACAAAAGGTCATTGTGAAACAACATTTTTTTTTTAAATAGGAAAACAGTGGAAAATATTTTTTAAATAGGAAAACACTGGGAAAACTAATAAAAAAAAGAAAAACAGTAAAAGAAAAAGAAAGAAAGAAAGAAAGAAAGAAAGAAAAACACTGGAAAACCTTTTCAAAAACAATAAAGGACACCAAGTTCCAGTTTGGTTGTTATTTCTTACATACAAATTCTCACAATTTTCTTTAACCAATAGAGCACATGAAGCAAATTTCTAAGGACAACAATAGTGAAATATTTTAGCTGATTCCTTTTGCTTTTTTCCATGAATATAAGACTTTATTAATTATCCCAGGAACATAATGTTAGCACTTCTTTGTTACTATAGGAGCTGATTAAATTTGTCTAGTTTAATTGGTTTTTACTGCGGTTTGTCCTTTTACTCTAATAAAGCTGACATTTTTAAATCGACTGGACATTTTGACATTTCTTCATCCACAGGGACAAAACCGCTGACATAAACATCTATATCAGTTAGTAGAAAACTTGTTTGTCACGGTGACTGCCATTGCTTCCCTGAAGATGTCCGTGCTTAGAGTCGTGAGTGAGACGGAACACTAATATGGCATAGTGAAAGCGTGTGGCCTTCAGTCTGTATGATTGCATATAAGTGTGTGTGATAAATGAGAGAGTGTGTGCAGAGATATTATGGATGGTTAACGGTAATCTGCAAAATTCGAGGGAGAGCTCCCACTGTGCTCTGTATAGAACTGAAATGGAAAATGATTACTCATTGTTTAAAAAAAAATCTTTCAATCTTTCATTTTTTTTCTCTCTTCCAACCATCAATTTGTTCATACTTACTTACCATGCCACTCTTAAAGTCACAGCAATCACATTTTCCTCAATCAAATTTTTTTTCTTATATATGTTGTGAACATTAAGCAATTGACCTGTATCTGTATGATCTTATGCGTAACACTGTACCACTCGATTGGCTGCCTAGATAACTGCATAAATGTATAAATGTGTTCCTAATAAAGTGGACAGTAATGTTATTTTACTTCTATTTTGGTTTGCTTCCTGTCTTTAACTACCTGTCTTCATTAATTAATTCATTTATTCATTCATGGTTCATTTTTACAACCTTTCCTGCTTTCAACAATGAAGTTAATTGCTTCTGCTTAGGGTTTTTAAAACGGTCGCTTTTTTTTCACTCCATTTATTCATTTCACTTTTCCTTTCTCTTGTTCCCTTTCTTTTCCTCTTTATTTCACTTTTTTATTACTTGCTTTCATTTTCTCTTCTCTCCTTTTTTCAGGACTCTGACACAGTCTTGGTGTACTGTATAAGTCTACACTGAAATCCTATTTATTTAGTCAAGGATCCTGTGAATCTATTATTCACAGGATATATATATATATATACAGAGAGAGAGAGAGAGAACCCCCCCCCCTCCTTACAATAATCATATATATATATATATATATATATTTATTTATTTATTTATTTATTTTTGCTTTGCAGCCTGAAATGAAGACATTTTTTGTTATCTGGCTGTATTTACTCCAAGCAACGTTTAACATCTAAATGAAAAATATAACACCACATAGGCTTTACATAGGCTTTAAAAAAAAGGCATAGGCTTTATCCCTGCTTGGAAGCACAGTGAAGTCTATTATTAAGAAGTGGAATGTATTTGGCATAACACTGACCCTCCCTGGATCAGGATGTTGCTCTAAACTGGATGAAAGAGCCATGAGGAAACTGGTCAGAGAGGTTACCAAGAGGCCTACAGCAACTCTGAAGCAGTTGCAGGAATTTACAGTATGACAAAGAGTGGTCATTGTGTGCATGGGACAACAATATTACATATTCTCCACAAATGTGGCTTGTGGTTGTAAGAAGGGGTTGGAAGAAAAAGACCCACTTTGAATATTGAGGCCACATGGAAAAAGGTCTTACGGCAGGACAAACTAAAACAGAATTATTTGGCCACAACACCAACCCCCATCCAGATAACACCATTACTACCCTAAAGCATGGCTGTGGTAATATCCTATTATAGGGTTGTTTCACTGCAGCAGGTACTAGAGCACTTGTTATTGTAAATAGAAGGAGCAATATACTGTCAAATTCTTGGGGAAAATCTGCTGCCCTCTGCCAGAAAGTTGTTTCTGGGACAATAACCCAAAGTACACAGCAAAACTGACTACACAGTGGTTGAAGGAAAAGAAGGTGAATGTCATTGCATGGCCTAGTCAGAGCCCAGATTGAAATGCAAATGTTCACCATCAAATTTAACTGAATTAGAGCAGTTCTGCAAAGACGAGTAAGCAAATATTGCAATGTCTAGGTGTGCAAAGTTAGTGGAGACACATCTCAACAGGCTAAATGCTGTAATTTTTTTTCCCTCACATGTTGGTATTATATCTTTCACTTATAGTAAATACAGGATAAAACAAAAACTGTGTCTGTGTTTATTTCGGGCTACAAACCAACAAAAATAGGGTGATTCTTTTCTATACCTACTGTAAACAAAACTGAATTTAATTGAATTCTTTTCACAATTTCTTTCTTCTGCTTTTCCCTTTTCACTTTTATTATGTCTTCTTTCCTTTCATTCTTTATTCCTTCTGTGTTTTCTTTCTCTCATTTGCATTTTCAGTTCTTGCCCTTACTACTTTTTTCTTTCACTTTTTAATTTCTCTCTTTTAGAGAGAAGGAAATAACACAACGAAGAAAATTGGCAAGGAAGAAAGACAATGAGGGAGAGAGAGAGAGAGAGAGAGAGAGAAAGAGAGAGAGGCAAAAATAAGTTAAAGCAGGTGGAGAACAAAATGAGGAATGGAAAGAACATGAAAAGTAAAGTCAGTAAAATAACTTTTTTCAATCCTTTCCTTCCTTCTTTATTTCCCTTCTCCTTCCATACATTATCCTAAAAAGTTTTTTTTCCCCAAACCTTTGTTTTTCTAT
Organism: Clarias laeviceps; assembly: GCA_030014305.1. Taxonomy (NCBI): domain Eukaryota; kingdom Metazoa; phylum Chordata; class Actinopteri; order Siluriformes; family Clariidae; genus Clarias; species Clarias laeviceps. The sequence continues at coordinate 18,810,084 of JAQMYJ010000010.1, read as the reverse complement.
TTCCTCCTTTCTGTCTGTTTTACCTTATTCTTTCTGCTCCATTTCTACATATTTGTTCATTCGCCCATTTTTTCGTCTTTTTCTCTTCCCATCACTTTTATCATAAGTATTCTAGCTGTTAAGGTTTTTTTCTTTATGTTTTTTTTATTTTTTTTTTAATAATGAGCACAGTAATCTGTTCCACAGAAAGCTGGACCTGTGTCACAAGTGTGTGCAACATTATTGCTAATCTTAGTCCTTTCCTCTAAAAAAAAAAATAATAATAGAAATCCACAGCACATACTGACAATTATGCAAAATTTAATCTATAGAGGAAATTATTCCTTCTCATAACCACTCTTTCATTAAACTCAGTTTATTTAACGTTATTTAAAAATGAAGTGAGTGAGAGTGAACAAAAGCACCCACATTCAAGTGTATTAAGGTCACTACTAAAGTGCACACTAGTCTTTTGTTAGCAACCTTCATCTCAGCCTAATTGTGATTGAACTTTGGCTCGGCACTAATAGCTGAGAGGGAAGTAACTCCCCAGGAAGTAAAAGGAGCAAAATTAAATCTGAGTTTTCAATTTTCCCCATTCCCACTAGGGTCCCGACGCTAAATGGGTTCCAACACTAATGAATTTCAAAAGAAAAAAAAACATGGCAGCGACATAGGAGCGGCTCAAAAGGGTTGCGTTCCAAATACGGGTGACCTTGTTTTTTTATTTTATATTAATACAATCTGCTAAATGCATTTTAAGATATTTGTTCTGAATCTGTTCCTAAATTTCCAGTTGCTTCATTGCTTCACTTCATCTTTACCAAAACCTTTTATACTGTTAAAGCTGCTCAAGGCCTAGTAATGTACAGTACACTTCTGCACTGAGCGGGTTATAAAATATTAAATGGTATACAGACAGTACATCAGGGTGAGTTTGCTAGTTAGTTACCCCCCTGGCCCCACTGATGTATCCTATCCTAAAGGTGCTTTCTCTCTGCATACAAATCGCTGTATGGCACCGAATCGTGTCAAAGTCTTGAACCTCTTCCAGGATGGTGAGCATGCAATATCTGGTGGTTAAAACAGTACCATGGACTTCAGAATGAATGAACAGCACTTCAAATGTAAGATCTCCATTGACTTTATCAGAGAATGTTCTCTACCAAGTTAAGGAGGTTCCACTCGACACCTGCCGTTACTTCAATAAACATCTGGTTTGGTTCAGACTGTCAGTAGAGGATGATTGGGGGCGCTATGAAGCAAACAAAAACAGGTCATCTCTATACTGGGTGTTTAACACTTATCTTCTACTAACTATTAGCTGGAAACAATTCAAATTATGTGTCATTTACACACACAAACCAATTAGCGTGTCAGTTTTTTTTTTTACCCATAATGCATTTCTCTATCATTACCCTACAAGACAAAATAGCTTCATTAAAAGTGTGAAGCAACAGCTTTAATGTTCTTTATTAATTTGTTTTTTGGTTTTTTTTTTACCTCAGAAACACTTTAGCTTTCTACACATATCTACTGTGTGTCTGAGCTGAAAGACTTGCCTGATAAAGCTGTTTTTCTGATTTGAATTAGATTCATTATCATTCCAGCTACTTAGCAAGTCGGCAGTTTAATTAGCAAGTTAGTTGTTTTTTGTGTTTCTAAACGAGCTAGCTTTCTAACAAGCGGAAAAAATGTCAATTACATCTATCATGTTTGTTAGCAATGTTGGTGATCACTAATAATCAAAAGAGCATTTAACAGACTTGTAAAAATGATTCCTACAGAATCGCTGTACACTTTCCAAATTAAAACATTAAATGTTAAGTTGATTTGTATTAAGGCTCAATGCCAGTTTTTGTATCCTAAATCAGGTCCTTATCATGCGAGCTATAAAAAAACTGCTTCATCACACAGCCAGTTAGTTACCATCTTATCTAACTGATGAAATAAAGAAATGCTTTTGCTGTGTTTTTAGGTTTGTGAATATCATTAGCAATGTTATACACATGAAATTATTATATTTATGAGGTAAATTATAATTTAATAAACTCTATTAATCCAAGTGGAGTTCATGTTTTGATTTTTCTTTGAAAAAACACTGCCCTTACGCATGAATCTTTTTTTTTCTGTCTCTACACATTTCTGATGACTGATCAGATCACCATCCCCATGCAGGTCTAATTAGCAGAACTTCTCCCAGCTAAAGCTAAAAAATGTTCGAGATAAAAGTAAAAAATAATAAATAAAAATACAATTAAAAATACCATTGCTTCATACATTTAATGAAAACTGTATTTTGTATTGTGTGCTAATGGATTTAGAAAAGCATTATGGGTAAAACTGACATGCTAATTGGTTTGTACAGCTAACTGAATAAAAAAAAAATTCCTCAAGTTTGACTGATTTCTGCTATCTTTCTCTTTCAGAAGGAAACTTTTTCCCCCCCTCCCAGGGCTTCGTTAGCATTGTTAGCGGTCCTTGTACAGTTCTAATTAGTGCCCAATTACCATTATTTTCCCAGCGTTTGCTACTTACTAGAAGAAATTACATTTCTGAGAACAAGACAGCATTTTTCAGGTTTAATGGACTCGCTTAATCTGTTCAGGCTTCCATTATAGATGCTGAGAGAAAAGTATTCTGGGTAAACAATGCTGCATATAGAGCAAATAGGCTTACGGCAATTCATTATGAGTTTAATTGATTCATATTGTCACCATTGATAGAATAATAGTATACATACAAACAAAGGCATTTTAAAATGGCAGCTTTGTTTAAGTTGTCAGTGATGCATGTACTTTTTTTTTTTTTTTTTAAATTAACAGCATTTGTTTCTCAGATGTTACGCTTCTTAAAGACAGTGATTTACTCTTTTTAGAGACTCATTACTAAATGCATTAAAGCCTGGCATTTAGGAGATAACTGGCTCATTTAAGGCACATAATTTTGGACTTATACATTTATTACTATTATTATTATTATTATTATTGTTATTATTTTATTATTATTATTATTTATTATTATTATTATTATTATTATTATTATTATTATTGTCATTAAACCCACTTGGCAACCCTTACACGTTTTTAATTAGCACCATTTTCCCCAGTGTTCATTACTGACTGACATAGATATCAAACTTCTGGGACAAAAAACATTGTTTTACACGTTTAATTGACTCAGGATGTATTTAGAAATTCTGTGTGGGTGGCAAAAAGAAAGAAAGAAACGTTTCATGGTAATAGGCTTATGTGGCTAACTGGCTAATTTAAGGCTATTACTCATGGGATTAATGATTTGTGTTATTACACAGAATCGTTATCAGCTCGGTACAGGAAGACACACACACACAGAGGCACACACACATACACAAAATGAGGTCAACATATCAGTTTAATGCCTCTCATTATAAAACCCGAAATAAATACGCGACAGAGATTGGATTTAGTTTGTAAATGTGCTCTGGGAAAAATAAAGTCAAGCTTACAGCCTATTCAAATAAAATAAAATAATGTACATGTTATAGTATACAGTTTTGGTACATAGTACCAAGAATCAACAACAAAAAGAAATTCAAATATTGCACAATTCCATATTAAAAAAGTGACATAAGAATTATGGAATAAAATGTTGACTACAGTATATAAAAGAAGAAAGTTATAAATATACATGTATGTATTGTATAGTAATGAGGTTAGTTTGCACCGACATGTATGATAACTTTAAATATAAATTCAAAATGATTTATAACAAAATTAATACCTATATATAATACACCTATATATACAGTATATATTTAAATTTTCACTTGAATTTTGTTAGTTGCTAGACAGATATATATATATATATATATATATATATAGAGAGAGAGAGAGAGAGAGAGAGAGAGCTGTCTAGCAACTAACAAAATTCAAGTGAAAATGTGAAAATGAAAAATAAATTTTCAATACATTTCCAAAACCATGTGGAGAAAACGGTGCTTCAGAGTGACCTTACTGAGTTCAGGATCTCCAAGAAAACTGTATCGCCCCAAATACCAATCTGTTTCAGGCACATAACCTGGAGGCCTCTATTAGACAACTGAAGGTGCAGAAATATTTCACCCGCCAGCACGACAACAAGCCAAAGCACATACCCAAACCATGAAGAAGCAACTTTAGAAGGAGTAGATGAATGCTTTGAAATGTCCCAGTCAGAGCCCAAATGGAAATTTGATCAAAACCTGATATGGTGCAAAGACTTGAAGGGGGATGTGCTCAGGTGATGTGCTCACAATCTGACATTTTTGTGTAAGGAAGAGTTTTAACTTTTTATACTCTTAAAAAAAAACCTGAGTGTTGTATTACATGGGTAGTTGCTTTAACATTGTATTTTTAAGGGGTGTACAAACTAATGCAAAGAGTTTATTGTAGCACTGGGTGATTTACATGATTCATTTGGTTAATTGGAGTTAATGTATTAACATGCCTTCACAATGTTTTAATCAAGATTGTATGTGTTGAAATCATTACGAAGGAAAAACATCATATCATATATAGCAAGTAGTGCAAACATGGGTCCTCCGCAAAAGTCCTTAGTTTTGAAGTCACAAATCAGTTTCGGTGCCGTGAACTAAAACAAATTACATGAAATTTCCTCATATGTTTATTATACATTTTGCACTGTTTACTAGATGATGTTATTACTGTTTTGCACATGAACTTTTCTGAAGTTTTTCTAATTAATAAAATAAATTGTGCAGTTTTTTGATTGCATTATATAACAGCAAAAAACATTGAAATCGCAATCAAGACTTAATCATAACTTCGAATTTAAAATATTTATTAGACTATTTATTAAAATATTACTTATTTAAATATTTATTAAAGTTTTCCTCCTCCCAATTTTTGTTTTATTTACTTGAATTTCATTTGTTCACTAATAAATCTTACCTGATTGATGTTTGCCTTATTATTATTATTATTATTATTATTATTATTATTATTCCCCTGTATGTCTATCGGTCTATCTTTCTTTCTGCTTGTCTGTCTATTTCTCTGTGAATACCAGTGATGTGTATAAATATTAACTCTCCACACTGATTAGTCTCATTCTTATAAATATTAATTTAAGCAATAATGAATATTAATATATTTAAAGACAGCAGATAAAATCGGTTGAAATCTGTGTTCCAGAACACTCCATGTATTTTCTTTCCTCCATTTTCCTTTTAAATCCCTGTCAGAATCTGTGGGTCAGCCATGTGCCCTCCACCTGTCAATCATCCTCCCTCAGGAGCATAGCCCCGCCCCCTTAATCATCACCTGCACCGTTTAAATCTGCCCTCCCCTGAAAGGGAATGTCAGGAACATCTCAGGGTTCTTTACTTCCCACCCTCGTTGACTCCAGAGGGCCCCTAATACAAAGGAGAAGCGATATGGAGCAAGTGTCAGAGTTGGCTTGAAAATGTGTCACAAGTTATAGGAAATATATGAAATAAGAAGAGAGAAGAACAAGAGTCTTTACTACATCCAGGTTCAGGGGCCGGAGTGTGTTCAGGTGTTACCTCCATAACATTAGCAGTGTGTGCACTGCACTGAGAAGGAACACAGCACCGTGTGAGATCCTGCAGCCCGAAGCCTGAGTTGTGTGTCCAGCAACTTGTGTGTGTGAGCCATGCTGTGGATTTTCATTACTCACTGGAAAAAAATAAAGAGAGTTGCGAAAAAGTTACAAACAAAACGTTTACATTTGTATTAAGAACACAGCCTTAAAAAGGAAAAGCTTCTAGTAAAAAAAACTTGGCAGTGATTTGAGACACAGCCTAACAACTGATAACTCTAGCTAGTCATGAAATCTGTCATTTAGGACACATTTAAGCCTTAAAACGCTCTAGCAACCTCCAGCACTGTAATCCTGAAGTCTGTGATTTGGGATGCAGCCTTTGTATGAACTTTATAGGTATGAATTTGGGATGGCGCCAATAAACATGCCACATACAGAGAACAACACTGACTCGCACTGATGAACTCTAGCATTTAAGATATGGCAGGAATTCATAACTGGCCGGTGTGTTTATTTGGGACTGCGCCTCTGTCTTAATATCCGGTGCATAGTTTCCCATCTCAGTTGCCAAATGTTGGATTGATTCAGCCAACAAACCTTAAAATATTTAAAATGTTTTTCTGATGCTCTTATTCTTCAAGAGGATTCTGTACATTCCTTGGATTTTTTTTTTTTTTCTGATCTTGTTCATGGTTTGAAAATTACTGTCTGCCTTGGGAAAATATCACAGCATTTGACACTGGTATGATGAGCTTTACATTTGAAAGAGTGCTGCATTAAGCTTAAACATCTGCCATTCTGGTTATTCTATTTTTTATATTCACTATAACACTAGTTTACCTAATTATTTACATTTAATGGGACTTTTAATTATGCAGAATAACAGAACTCAGTTATGAGAGTAAAAACTCCCTCTATATAATACCCTGCTACAATAATGCACTCATCCCAGTGTTTCACAACACAATGCTTGGACACCATTAAGATAGAAAGTTTTCTCAGTATGTCAGAGCCATGATAGGACTGCGTGCTTCATGTCAGAAATGCTATCCTCCCAGTAAACTTGTTAAGAGCAAACATGTAGAAATGGCATTGAGCGAAGTCAAGACTGTATGCGGAATGTGGCAGGGATTTCTACCCGAGTTCTGTAATATGCAAGTGGTGTTGATTGATTGTGTTCAGTTCCCACAGATAGAGATTCCACTCACTGAATGTTCACGGTAAGGGCTACAGTGAGCTCTGAGTCATTCATGGACATACAGGCTTCTTGCACCATTGAAATGTTTTGCTGAGGCCAAGAGACTCCTTACTGTACTGCAGGGCTATTCAACTATATTGTTCAGGAGGCCACTTTTTCAAGGTAATGTAGCCCATGAGAAGCTATGGTGTTATAAACCCTATGAATGTTCTTGAAAGTTCAGGTTTATCCTTGACTTTAACTCATAAAGTCGCTAAGTGACATCTTATGAACATCCTGGTGCACTTATGACATAATTTCCAAAATGGAGGTGTGCCTACAGTAGGTAGTACAATACGTGCAGAGGACTGTTTTTCGTTACTGAAATAAGTTTCATTCATAACAATTTTAATAATTTAATAACTAATCTAATTTAAACTCATATTTCATATTTAACCTGTTCTGAACAAACTGATATGAAACAAATGAAGAAAATATTTCTGTAACATACTGTACACTATATTGCCAAAACTATTCATGTGGGAGCGTTAGCACCTTTAAGAACCGATGGAAGGGGAGACAGAAAGGGAGCAGTATGGAAGATTTAGCACGTTAATGTCAGATCTATGAGGAAGAGGAAGATAGAATTAGAAAAAAAGTAGAATTAACTTATTTTATATAAAATAACTCCTTTACACTTACATCAACAAGTGCAATGCAAGGCAGGGATTATGATGTGCAGTTGTTTTTTCAGGAGTTGAGCTCGGCCCCTTAGTTCCAGTAAAAGGAACTTCTAATGCTTCAGTATACCAAGACATTTTGGACAATTTCATGCTTCCAACTTTGTGGGAACAGTTTGGGGACGGCCCCTTCCTGTTCCAAAACGACTGCGCACCAGTGCACAAAGCAAGGTCCATAAAGACATGAATGAGCGAGTGTGGTGTGGAAGAATTTGACTGGCCTGCACAGCGTCCTGACCTCAATTAGATAGAACACCTTTGAGATGAATTAGAGCAGACACTGCAAGCCAGGTCTTCTCGTCCAACATCAGTGTCTGACCTCACAAATGCGCTTCTGGAACAATGGTCAAAAATTCCAGTAAACACACTCCTGAACCTTGTGGAAAACCTTCCCAGAAGAGTTTAAGCTGTTATAGCTGCAAATGGTGGGCCAACATCAAATTAAACCCTATGGATTAAGAATTGGATGTAACTGAAATTTATATGCATGTGAAGACAAACGAGCGAATACTTTTGGCAATACAATGGAACCGCGGATAGCGAGTAACACGGTTTGTGAGTGTTTTGCAAGACGAGCAAAGATTTTTAAATTTTTTTTTACTTGAAAAACGAGCAAGTCTTGTATCACGCATGTGCTTCTTGTTTTGACGCTGAGCGTCACGTGATCACAACTGAGTCAATGTTTTTTCTCTCTCTTGCGCTACTGAATTGTGGGTAATCGTTTCCCCTGCTGGGTTTAAGTGCTCGTCTCTTACTGGTATAATCAACATCTGTGCACGTGTGTACTGTTTACTATAACACAGTGACCACGTGTGTGTGGGTAAAACATATTTTATTTTGTGTTTGTAAGTGCGTGTGTACAGTTCGCATATACTGTTTAATACAACACGTGTGTGTGTACGTGTAAAGCAAAAGAAAGTCTCATTAGAGAGGTTAAAGATCCATTTTCTCTCTCCCTCTCTGTTTCAGCCTGTCG
>JAQMYJ010000010.1:18788264-18801407 GCA_030014305.1 Clarias laeviceps | reverse complement strand
ATGCGCCTGAGCTCAATTTTGCAAAGGCTGTGAATACTTATGTACATGTGCTTTCTCAATTTTTTTTTTTTTTTATACATTTGCAAAAATCTCAAACTTTTTTCATGTTGTCATTATGGGGTGTTGTGTGTAGAATTCTGAGGAAAAAAAATTATTTATTTCATTTTAGAATACAGCTGTGACGTAACAAAATGTTGAAAGTGATGCGCTGTGAATACTTACCGGATGCACTGTACACACACACACACACACACACACACACCAGCGCCTGCGTGCATAAACGGAAACACTTATCTGTCGGGATTTATTTTTATTATTTTTAAAGGTAAAGTGCAGGTTAATTTATTTTGTATTTACTTTATATTTTGTGTAAATTTTGGAATACGAGCCCACTTCCGGAAAGAATTATGCTCGTAATCCAAGGTTTCACTGTATAGTGTATATTACATTGGGTGTTTAACCATAAAATTGTCAGGGAAAATGTCATGTGATGTTCCATGTGCTCTATTAGGTCTTTGTTATATCCCCATAATTTCTTTTAAAGGAGAAATGGGTCTGGGTGCTTATAGGCTAAGTGCCTGGGAGCCGGCCATTTCCCTAAGCTGTTATTCTCATTAGGTATGTACGCTTGACGCAACATAGCACCACATTTTCATCACTTTTAGTTTGCTTACAATTCGAATATCACAGCAGCATCATAAACATTTTATCTGAACCAAGGCAATAAATTGCATCAAATTTGGGATGCATTGTTTTGAATTGCTTCTGCAGGTTATATTCCTTTGTAATGGTGTTTAACTCAGTGCCTAGAGAAGATATTTGCTTTTCCTCAGAAACACATATTTCTCAGTCCAGTTGCTGTTGAGTTGATGATTTTCTGCATCAACTTTTCTTTCCCTTAGAGTTGATAGCATAATTTTTGTGCCATTTGTTGCTCTTTAAGGGGTTGATATTCACAAAGACGTCAACATGCTGTTCTATTGCTTCTCCTTTGCATATCACTGCCTACTGCAAAAAATGTCCATCAGTACTTGGGTCATGGTTCTGAGTGAAAAGCTGTAGTGAACAGGAGCGAGCCCATGGCCTTCAAGTTGAATAGGCTAGACATACTATGCTTGAAGACTTCTGTAAACGTCAGGCAGTTTTACACCTTTATTCATGAAAATAATAATGTAATTTCATTACAAGTTCCGGTTTAACTTGAACACCCCTTGTGTAATGCTAGCTTCGGTGGTGGCATATTAACTCTAATGCTAGTTTGTATGTTAGCATGTTAAATCAACTGCTAGTTTGTGTTAGCATATTAAATATGAGTTTAGTTTGTGTTAGCAAGTTTATTATAACATTTGTTAATTTGTTAGCATATAACTAATGCTAGTTTGATTGTTGGTATAATAATTACAATGCTATTTTTTTTTAGTTTAATAACTATAATTCTAGTTTGTGTTATCATATAAGATATTATACGAACTATAATGCTAGTTTGTGTTAGCAAATTTATTATAGCATTAGTTCATTTGTTAGCATATTAACTATAATGCTAGTTTGAGTGTTAGCATAATAACTACAATGCTAGGTTGTGTTATCATATGAACTGTAATGCTAGGTTGTTCAGCTTAATAACTATAATGCAAGTTTGTGTTATCATACAAGCTATAATGCTAGTTTTTAGCACATAATGCTAGTGTTTTTAGCATTATAATGCTATAATGGTAGTGTTAGCATATTCATTTTAATGCTAGTTTGTTGGGGTTTTGTTTAGCTATAATGCTAGTTTGTGGTATCAAATTAACTATAATACTAGCTTATGTGCTTTGTCATTTTAAGACTAGTGCTCTAAAGTGTGTGTTATTATGTGAACTATAATGCTATCTTGTGTGTTAGAATATTAGCTCTAGTGCTAGTTTGTGTGTTAGAATATAAACTACAATGATAGTTTGTTTTTTTAGCTTAGTAACTATAATGCTACTTTGTGTTATCATATGAAATGTAATGCTATATCTTTTTCCCCTATTAACAATAATGCTACTGTAATTTGTATGCTAGCATATTGGCAAACCTCTTAGAATATTACTTCTAGTACTAGTTTGTGCATTCTCTTATTAACTCTACTGCTAGCATTGGTGTTAGCACACTAATCCTGTTCACTAGAATGCTACTTCATTTTTTTCAGCCAGTTCACTTCATGGTAACATCGATGAGTCTGTTCATCATGATGCTGAAAACAGAAAGGTTTGTGTGTGTGTTCCATTTAGCACTATTGATCCCTCGTCCTCACCTTGGAGCTTCTGACAGCCACATTTGAAAGCACGCTGCGACCAAAGCGAGTGTGGGATATTTATTCCGTTCCGCAGAATTGATCTCAAGGCAGTTTGGGATTGAAACGCAGCTGTCTGAATCATGCCCACAAAAGGAAAAACAATTAAAGATGAATGGCGTGGAGAGAGGTGTGATTACACGCTGAGTATCACGTCAACAACACACGGCTAAAATAACAGGCAAGTGGGGAAGAGACAATGTGCCTGTGTTTTGACACAAATCAATCATTGTTGTTTGTTTATCACACTAATTTGGCACCAGAAAAAGGGCAGGGCTTTCGGTTAAACTCCACCAATCAGTGAAATCTCTGGGTTTAACCATGTAAATAAACTAACAAATATATTTATTTGAATTTATTTATTTTTTTCCTTAAAATAAGTGCTTATGTTAGCAAGCTATTTAACTGATTTCAGCATCTTCAAGTGTAAGATTAGTCGAGTACTGGACAACCTACTGTAGATACCTTGTTTTATTTCGTTGAGTGTAACGTGTTACAAAGTAACACATTAGAGTACTTGGATAACCTTTTGATGTAATGAGTAACATAACATGTTAGGTCTGCAATTTAAAGTACTCAGTTATTTAGTTAAATTTTCAAATATGTAATCTGTTATTTTTAAACCACCAATCTCGGTACTTTTGGTCACAGTAACAGAAATATGCCATAAAATTAGCATGGCTGCCAGCACTGGTTGCAGGACAGCATTCACATTCCTAAATTCAAGTAGCGTTAGATATTGGGTGAAGCGGAAAAGATCAGTACGAAGATGCTTCTTGTTGCCAAATTGTTAGACGAAATGGCAACCAACTATGTTAATACTTGCTTCCATGCTAGCTGTATTATAGCTAATATTGTAATGTAACTGTACAATCCCTTAACATGAAAATTAGCTAGCTAACAAGTATTGTGTGTATATGTGTGTACTATAAGTAGTACAGCTAGCCAGCTAGTTCTAATTATGTTACTGTGATGGCGGGCTCCTCAGCCCACTACCTGCTCAGCGACGGTGGTCTCGCCTGTTCTGCACAATCGTGTGCCTCTGATGACACCGCACCTGCTGAGGAGAGACCTACTGATCCGTGACATTCACTGAGATGACTATAAAGCCGGCGCTTTCGTTGCACGTAGCGTGTTCACAAAGAACTGCATGCTTTGCTAATTTAAATAAGCTTTTCATTAAAGAACTGTTGTTGAGACGTGACACCTGTTTCCCTTGTGTTCTGTCCATATGCCAGACCCGTTACAGTTACACCTATCCTATTTTAAAGCATTGAGATTTTAACTCTAGCTGAATACTTATAGCTAATGATTCCACTAACAGACTATGATTTATAGTTCTGTTAGTTAGGTTGCTAAAATACAATATCTCCATTCCCCTTTTAGCTGAACAGCTTGACGTAGGTGTTAGTAAAGAGTACTATGCGAGATGATTAAATAAAAGTTAGCTACGATTAAATACACCCGGCTAATAATAGTATAGTGCTAGCTAACAACTATGTTTTATGCTAAATGCTGCATAAAAAAGAGGTAATCTCTAAAGAGGAGTTCTGCCTGTGCGCATAAGCATGTCACCTTAAATCACATTTGCATAATGAATCAAGGTTCTTGTGTTCCTTTTCAGCATTAACCTCTCATTAGCATTTTTTTATTAGTGACTTTTGGTTTGGCGGGCACTCTTATTTAACGTTCGTCCGACAACGTGCCGATAGTCTCAATCCCCTGATTAAGAAGCCACACGGCGGGAATATAGGCGATTAATATTCAAATTAGCGCACAAAACAGCAGCTCATATCATTTCCACCCCAAAATAATGAAGTGCGGAACGGAAAGGGAAAAAGCAGGAATTTCCCACTGAGGGCAATTAAATCAGAGTAATATTATGCACAAGTTGGGCGTGATTACATTGCAAATCGTAAATAATCATTAGAAAAAATTATAGAGTGGCGCTTTGAAATTACACACCCAGCTCTAGCGAGAACATGACGCATCTACAGCCTGATAACAGGGTGCATGGTGTAACATGAACTGTAATAAAAATAGAGTCATGCACACAGTGCTCTCATACACACACACACACACACCCTCTAGCATCTTACATCGATTTATTTTTATCCTGACTTATTATTATTATTATTATTATTATTAATATTATTATGAACCATCCGCTTAAAGGTGTTGGTCTGTATTATATTCAGGTGTGTGTAGGCACGCACACACGCACTTCCTGACTTTTTACCTCAGGCTTATTTTAACAGTAGCCTGTAGGCTTTAATCAATAAAGATAATAAGTATTAATATATAACTTCCTAATCATTTGAGATATAACAGCAATAGCAAATGTGTTACAGGGCTTTGAGTAACCTAGTTTTGAGGGTTGAGGGCTTTGTTCAAGGGCCAAATACTGGTGCTGGGGTTTGAACCCATGACCTTACTATCAGAGGCCCAACGTCTTATCCATTGAGCTTATACCACTTGTTTTTGGATTCGGACCCTAGATCTCGAAGCTGTGGAGTCAATTTAAACTCAACTCAAGTTCTCCGTTAGGAATTTTGTGCCAGAGTTTGACCTCACATGGAAAAAAAGAACCCTGAACTCTACCTCTGGAACTCTGGAGCTTTTATCTAGAAAACTGATTACTTTGAACATTCATCAGAAGTTCCTGCACAGAGCTATAAACTAATCTAATACTGGACTCATGTAAGACTCTAAAGCTAGGCATTCTAGACTTAGGACTTGAGATTTTACTCTCTCTCTACGGCTAGGGGCTCTTGAAATAACCTGGACAGAGCTAGAACATCTGGCCTCAGATCCTAGACCAAAGGACAATGGTAATATGCACCTAGAACTATTAACTGGGCAGAACTCAGACTTCAAAACTCCAGACTTCAATAATACTCTAAGGTAATGAATTTGGACTAAAGATTATGGAAAAGGTTCTATGTTCATATCTACATAGAAATAGCATCGATGAACTGTATCAGTCAGGATTTAGGCCTCATCACAGCACAGAGATGGCATTTGTTAAAGTAGTAAATGACCTCCTATTGGCCTCTGCTCAGGGTTGCGTCACTATACTTTTGACACCATTGATCATAGTATTCCCCTTTCACAGATTAGAAAATGTAGTAGGAATTAAGGGAATGGCCCTCTCCTGGCTTAGATCCTATTTGACAGATCGTTATCAGTTTGTAGATTTAAATGGTGACTTTTTGCATGTTCTCAAGCGGAGTTTTGTGCTCCACTGGGTTCAGTTTTAGGCCCACTGCTTTTTTCTCTTTACATGCTTCCTCTGGGCAGCATTATTCGTAAGCATGGAATTAGGTTTTCACTGTTATGCTGATGACACACAGTTAAACGTCTCAGCAAAACCAGATGAGAAAAAAACAGCTTACTAAAGTTGAGCAATGTGTGCAGGACATAAGAGACTGGATGTTAATTAATTTCCTTCTGCTTATACCAGATAAGACAAAAGTTCATCAAATGCAACAGTAAAAGACATCAGTGTTATTATAGATTCCAGCCTTTTATTTGAAGCACATGTACATAATATTACCAGGATATCATTCTTTTACCTCAGAAATGTTGCCAAGATAAGAAATATATTATCACAAAACAATGCAGAAAACAAGTTCATGCTTTTATAACCCCTAGGTTTAACTATTGCAACACCTTACTGTCTGGTTGTTCAACTAGGTGCATAAACAAGCTTCAATTTGTCCAGTATGCAGCAACGAGAGTCCTCACTAGAACCAGAAAATACAAGCACATCACCCCATCTTATCCACACTGCACTGGCTCCCTGTGAAATTTCGCATCTATTTTAAAATACTACTTTTGACGTATAAAGCATTAAATTGACTCGCGCCACAGTATCTGAGTGAAATAGATTTAAATAGATTTGCCTTAGGTAAGATCTGGGGGACTCATGGAAGTAGAGCATTATGGTGAACTGGTATGTTTAGATGCTGTTTTTCCCACTCTCATTGATCACTCAAGGTTTGTTGACAGTGAAGTGATTGGTAACTTTACATCTCAGGGAGCCCTTATGTCTGTGTTTAATTCTGGCTTTCCCTTTTAGTTATGAGGCCATAGTTAGTCCTGCAGGAGTCCCTGCTTGCACTATGCACTAAATATAAATTCACGTTATACATTGTGTGACTGTGAACCATACCTAACTCTCTCTTACTCTTCTGCTCTCTCCTCTTTTCTTTCTTCTCCTCTCTCTCTCTCTCCCTCTCTCTTTTTCCCTCTCCCTGTCGAGCTATACATGTAGCTCTTGAGCTGCATGTGATCCAGACCCCCTCTGCCCTCTGGACCTGTCTGACTCATCCTGATGTCCCGCTTCTGGTTGGAGATCCCGTCACATGGATGCCCCGTGGGGTCTGCTTGGGATGCGTGTGGTGACTGGGGATGGTTTCACTTTTCCATAAAGCCGGAACTGTCCTCGGCTAATGCTGACAGCTGTTCTCTGAGGACTTGTGACTGGAGTCACTCAACAGTTCAGGACTGGAGTTTTCTACAAGTCTACCTGAGCCTCCAATAACGAACTGGACTCTATATTAACTTAAACTGTTATACTGGAGCTTCCTAACACACAGTATGACTGCAGATCAATCCCTGTTATCCGTTATCACCCAAATGAGAATGGGTTCCCTGTTGAGTCTGGTTCCTCTCAAGGTTTCTTTCTATTGGGAAACTCAGGGAGTTTTTCCTTGCTACTGTTGCCATCATCCTCGGCTTGCTCATCGGGGGAAAACGTATCATTTTAGAGCTCCTGATTCCAGATTCAAATCAGACACTAGAGTGACTGACTCTTGGATAAGAATAGTATCTCTGTGCATTAAAGGGCAACATTCCTGATTAAACTCTAATGACTACAGAGTGTGGGACCTAAGACCTTTGTATTATACAGAGTTAGAGGCTTTGGAGTTAATATATCTATCACCTAAGGCCTCGGAAACTAGACCTGGGGACAGTGGTAATGACTATAAATCTAGAGCTAGGTATCCTGGACTTAACTAGGTTCTAGGGACCCTAGATATGACTTGAATACTTGAGCTGAAAACTTTGAAAACAACTAAGACTTAAAAACACAGAAATCAATAAGGATTGCTTTAGTAATTCGAGCAAAAATACTAGACTAAGAATGTAGAGCTGGGAACTCTGGACTAGGACTAGAGCTTGAGACCCAAGACTCAATACCAACACAGCCAGAGACTCTTGGTTGAACTTGATTAAGACTAGGACCTCTAAAAATTAATGTGTAGGTTTCTGAAATAAACTCTGCTCAAATCCTGGTTTGACAAGGACTCTTTAAATTACATGTTTAGTATAGGAGTCTATAGCTAGGAACTCTAGATAAGGGGAATGAGACTAGAGAATTAGAAGTAGACAACATGGAACTGCTGAGGACTATATAACCAGAGGTCTTGGACTTGATACAGAGGCTACTGTACAGCTTGGCACACTGATTCAAGAGCTAAAAATACAAAAATTGGATCTCGACCAAGGCTGCAAAGCTCAGGACTCCACACTTGTCCAGAATCCTAGAACTGGAGACTCATTATTCAAGACAGAACATAAAACAAGTGATTCTAGAATCAACACAGTCTCACAAGCCTAAATGATGTCATGCGGTTAAGGACACTGCCTCAAATGTATCTGTATCTAGTATGATGCAGATAAAGAATGTCATTGTGTGTGTAAATAATGGAACATTTCTCATCATAACTAAAGGGGCAACTGCCTCAGGGCCAAAACACAAGGCAAGGCCACTTTCAGTATGCAGCTCCTTTAATGATGCTTTGTTCCCTTCATTTTGATAAAATGTAGCTGGTGCAGAGATTAAAGACCTGGTTAGAACAATATAGCAGAACACATTGAATTCAGTTTATGGTGTGACACACACACACTCAGCAGCAGTGAGAATGTGCCGTGAAATGAGTCTCTCTGATATTTAATTAAAGTGTGTGCGAGTGTGTGTGTGTGTGTGTGTGTGTATATGTGTGTGTGTGTGTTGGGTGGGCTACTCACACCCTTCATTTAATATGAAAGAAACTAGAGTGTGTAAAAGTAGGAAGCAAAGGCCTGATGTCATACTGTGTTTATCTTTAAATTCTTTTAAGTTGTGTCTGAGTGTGTGTGTGTGTGTGCGCGTGTGTGTGTGTGTGTGTATGTCCAGTTTTTCTTAAATATTTACAAGTTAAATATTTAAACACATTTGGTTTAAGTGGTGTCTGTGTTAATGTTTCAGCACCTGGTGTGTGTGTGTGTGCGTCTGGATGGACCAAAAAAGAGGGGGGGGGGGGTAGCAATTTTTGAGAGAGATAACTCAAGAACCCTCAAGGGTTCAACATACTGTATGTAAAGCGTGAAACGCACACAGACAATTAAAAGGGAAAAAAAAGAGGCTGAGTGTGTGTTAGAATTGTAATGAGTGTACAGGTTGAAGTGAAGCTGCTGACTGGCCGGCTGCTGGAACAGACGTCATGACATCATAATCTGTCATGCTGGAAATGAAATTGTCCAATATTGCATCAGTGTGTTTGGTTGGAAAAGTTTCAATGTTTATTCAGAAAATATTTCAGCTAAAAAGCTAAAAGTTCAAAAAGAAGAAGTAGAAGAACAAGAAGAAGAAATGAGGGCTATACAGAACAGTTCATGGATGAAGGTTGAGGTCAGTTAGGGTGGATACAGTGTAGTACGGTATAATCACAATCAAGATAAGAAAAAAAAATTAATTGTACAGTATGCAATCAGTATTTAATATGTAGTCACTTATACTTCAAAACCAACTGGATCCGGCTGGCCAAATAATCAAAAAGATGTCTGTGGTACTTTGGTGTCACTCGATCAATCCATGCCTGCTTGATTGCTTCACAAAGATCACAAAGGTCAAGAAACCGATCATTAAAGATCGGTTTCTTGACCTCTCTTTTGCCTTCTTCTTTTCCATCTGGTTTAGGTCTGGAGATGACCCCGGCCATGGCTTCAAAAGCTGAATATCATATGTTGTCTTAATATTTTTGGCCACCAATGTAAGATCAGGGCTGTTTTTGAGTTTTTTCCAGCTAACCACCAAGTTTATTCATAATTAATTAGTTAACCATAAATAAATTCTCTCAGAGATAAGCTCATATTTCGCAGAACAACTCGTTGTGTCCTCTGCCATTTTCTGTTAACTTTAATAAGATGATACTTTTAATAATTAATATTGTCATATTTATGGATTTAATATCACATGAAGGCATCCGATAGTTTTTCTAGTGAATTAACCTTGCAGAAGAAACAAAAGTGTGCATCACTGATACAATAAAACACACAATTCCATTAGTCAACTGAGAACCATAGGCACATATTCAAGCGATGCGTATTTTCTCTACAAGTTGTCTAATGAATCCTAACTGCTGCTAGTTAACGCTCTGACAATCTCATCCATCCGTTATGGACGCGGCCATAAAAATCAATATTCACCCAAACAATGAGGCTGCTAAAGGAAACACACTGGCGTGTCCGTGATGAATCACTATGGCCTTGTCAGATTTATCAGACCATTTCAGAAAAACAAGCAACACAGCCCTCAGTGAGCTGTGTGTGTGTGTGTGTATATGTGTGTGTGTCTGTGTAGTGTTCCCAGGCTTCTTTTCTCCTTTTTTCTAAGCTGTAATTTATACGTGTCGCCAGCCACGATGGGATCTAAACAGAGTTATTAAAATATTTGGAGCGAGGCTGCCGTTCTCCATCATCTGACATTTTCAGCGTGAGAAAGACAAGAGAGTCTGGCTGCTGCCCAAATACAGAGCCTCAGGCTCCTTTCCCTGTAAAGGGTGCCGAGGAGGAGGAGAGTGACGGAGCGTAGCCCGCGAGATGGCCAAACACTGACCTTCAAGGTGAAATGCTCGATAAATAAATGAAAGAGAATGGAAAAGAGAGAATGGAACAAATCCCGGACAAAAATAATCAGGTGTTATAAAGGTAAATAATGCTACGAAAAGCAACATGCTGGAGGGTAAAAATAAGGAATATACTATATTTTATAAGGAACCCAAAAGTCCTGGTTTGACTTGAACACCCTACAGAACTAAGATCAAGTCAAAACCAGGATTTTTATTCCCTTTCAGTCATAACATAATGACCACCCTTCTAATATGGAGCAGGTCCCATTCTGAAACCAAAACAGCGATACACTGTGTATTCTGACACCTTTCTATGTGAATCAGCATTAACCTTTTCAGCAATTTGCGCCACATTAGCTCTTCTATTGGATTGGACTACATTAACGACGTGTATGCACATGTGACATTTATTGCCTTCTTAAGGTGCTTTACACTTTAGAACAATTGCCTTTGCAGAGAAAAGGTGACAAAGACAAAAACCCTATTATTGCTACTACAACTACTGTATGAATCCATATTGTGGCAAGAAATACTCAGTTAAGTAAAGGGAAAAGACAGTCATACTGTAAATGCTTCTCACAGTTCAAGCAGTATTTCAACATCCACTGTTCAGATGAGGACGTAACTGCAGCAAATTGCCATTACTTCAGAAGAACTACAAGCAGAAATGACTTGCTTGGGCAAAGAAACACAAGGAATGGACATCAGACCAAAGGACAGTTTTCCACTGATCTAATGAGTCCAAATTTGGTTTTAACTGCCATGTCTGTGTTAGACATAGAGACCGTTCCTGAAAGTGTTGTTCCCACTGTAAAGCATGGGGAATGTTTGCTGGTTTGGGGGTGCTTTGTTGGTGACACTGTTGGAGACTTAATCAAAATTGAAGGCACACTTAACCAGCATGGCAACCACAGCATTTTGCAGCAACATGCTATCCCATCTTGTTTTCCAACAGGAAAATGCTCCCAAACACACCTCTAGGTTATGTAAGTGATATTTGGCGAGAAAGGAGAGTAATGGAGTGCTGCATGAGATAATGCCTCCTATTCAGCTGATCTAAATCCAGTTGAGATGGTTTGGGATGAGTTGGACCAGAGCCACAAGTACTCAACACCGATAATGTCCTCATGAGGCTGACTGAATGAATCACAAGAGTGTGAAAAGCTGTTTACTGTTCTTTATATGGTTATTTTTAAAAGTTAGTGTCCCCTCCTTTAATATAATTTTTTTCTTTTTGTGCAAAAACATGCTAAAATGATCTGCTCATAGCGGGTTTAGGGATTAGGAAAATGCATCTTCAGACAAAAATATAAATCTTGTGGGCAGTACCAAGCACCCCATGATACAATAATTTATAGTTCCACCTATAGCAGCAATTGCTTGAAATAATCATTTCCTGTATGACCATATCAGTCCGTTCTGCAATAGTTCTTGCAGGAACATTATTGGAACATTATTGTAAAGTGTATTGGCTTTGTAGAGCATAAGTATCAGACAGATCTCAATATCAACTGTTCAAAGTAGATTATTGCATATTTTGAATGCCTTCAGAATTGTTTAAAAAGTTAAAATAAAAATAAAAATAAAAAAAACCAAAAAAGACCATGGAATTAGTAGGTGTGTCCAAAATTTTGACTGGTGCTGTATATACAATTTAATATGTGACCCTAAAAGGTAAATATGAAAATTCAACTAAGATCATAACTAGAATTAACAAAAGCCTATTTTAATAAATAAAATGAAAATTATAAACTGAATAGAGCTAGTTGAGAGCCTTTAATCTTAAATTAAATGGAAAATCATTTTAGTCAACCAAGTCAAAATCTAGTTTTATAGATTATCTAATGTTAGATAGCAACATATTATACCCATCTGTTAGCAAACCAAATACAATCCATGGCAAAGACTTTTTGTTAAGTCAGATATGTTTTGTAGAAGAGGGCATGGTGGCACATACTTATATGTATACATTATCACTGATTAGCTAATTAGCTGAAAGTGATCAGGTGAAAATCAACAGTAAAGAAGTAAAAGGCAGGAAAAGCAAGTTAAATAAATGAATAGGACGGATGAAAAAATACAGACGGGGGCAGTTTCAATAATTAGCGCATTCTCATTGAGGAGATCAGAGCACTGTGATTTAATTAGCTGAACATATGGACACAGCGTGTGTTAGCTGATAAATAAACATGTGGCAGTGTTGTGAAGGACGAAGCGCCTCACGCGGGAAGGTTTCTATTGCTACGACTGAACTGAAGAGATTACTTTATACCAAACTATGCTATTCAGAGTGAGGGTAATAGCTGAAAAAAATATCATGAAAGTCATGCACTGTCACACAAGCATAAGTTTTCTAAAGCTAGCTTGTGTTAAAAAATGAGGTTGTTAATGAAGTACATTAGATAAACTTAGTCACTTTCTTGGAAGAAAAGCCTCTACAGTCAAGCAATTGTTATTGTTTTTATATGAATAATATGCCATGGACAAGCTCAGGACCGCTGGTGCCAAGTACATTTGCTCATTCATGAGGTAATTACACCCACCACATTAAAATAATGCATATAATAATAAGTCAAAAGATAAATGACATAGAATTAAGCACACATTTTAAATGAAAACTGAACAACAGCCAAAACTGTGAAGTATTTAAAAGAACCATATTAAAGTACATACAACGTAGCATTATTCAGTTAGCATGAAAAGTAAAAAGTACAGTATGAAGCAAAAGTTGTGCACACTAAAATATCAACATTCAGTTTAATTGTTCTCTATGACATCACAGGGAAAAGTTGTTAAATTAGCCAGCAACCATTACATAACATTTTACATAAATATTAGCTACATGCTAATATTTTGAGATAGGAATTTTGGGTTTTCATGAGCTGTATGCCAAAATCATCAATATTAAAACAATAAAAGGCTTGAACT
>JAQMYJ010000010.1:18731855-18744034 GCA_030014305.1 Clarias laeviceps | reverse complement strand
GTGTGTGTGTGTGTGTGTGTGTGTGTGTGTGTGTGTGTGTGTGTGTGTGTGTGTGTGAGAGAGAGAGAGAGAGAGCGAGAGAGAGAGAGAGAGAGAAACTAAAATCGACCGTAATGATCCCCCGAATCAGCATTAGCATCAACACATCCTCTGGCTAAGCGCACTATGCACGGCCGCATCAGCACAAACACCACAATGAGACAATGGGGCTAAAACAGCATTGATTTAGCCAGAAGCTGAACACAAACACTGAAGATGGACTAGTAAATATGTATTCATCGATCACACACATCCTCGCTGGCTGTTCTGCTCTAAAGACAAATTACACATGCTAATTTCTAACCAGAAAAATCGGCAAGACGGCGCTTCTGGCCCAGCTAGTTTCCTTTATATCATTTTCTACACTATTCAGCTAGCTAGTTATTTTTGTGGCTTAAACTACTTATGATACATAATACCAAAAAAATTAGTAATACGAAGTAATGTTAGCTAGTATAGGATTGATTCGTTTGTTTCTATAAGTGATTCAATCAACTACTGTATACTGATCTGTTTATACCAAACATATCCCGTTCTCTCATGAATTCTGATCAGTTAATATCTGACTCACTTCTTTGCTTTGATTCACTCAACTGAGTCACTCACTTCTAGTGAACACCTTTTACTTCATACCTTATTCACATGATTGACTCATTCAGCTTTAGTGATTGGCTGATAACTTCATATCTGATTCACTTGTCTGATTCACTCAGCTGTAATGAACACATGATCGCTTTATACCTGATTTACTTGACTGACTCATTCAGCTGTAGTGATTTCTTGATCACATCATAAGTGATTCACTTTATTGAGTCACTCAATTGTAATGAACATATGATGACCTTATACCTGATTCACCCGACTGACTCACTCAGCTGTATTTATTGCACATAACTGATTCACTCAACTTATGTGAAAACCTCGGACAACCTCATACCTGATTCACTCGATTGATTCACTGAGCCTTCATATTTGATTCACTTGAATATTTTGATTAAGTAATCATCTTTTAGGTTACCCAATTGATTCACTGGCTTTTTAAAAAGAAAAAATATATATATTAATCATCTATACCACTTTATCCTGTATACAGGGTCATGGGGGGCCTGGAGCTTATCTCAGGAGACTTAGGGAATGAGGCGGGATAAACCCTAATAGGGTAAAAATCCATCGCATGGTACACACATGCATACACACACTCACATGCTCATTCACACACTACAGCCAATTAGCCTACTGTGGGAGGAACCCAGAGCACCGGAAAGAACCCCACCAAGCACAGGGAGAACATGCCAACTCCAAACACAGAGACCCAAAGCAGGAATCGAACCTATCCGGAAGGTGCAAGGCGAGAGTGCTAACCACTAAGCCACCATGCCTCCTCAAATTTTTCAGGTCTTATCACTTGACTTCTCTCAGCATTTGATCATGTTGCACAGTATTGATTCACTTCTCTGGACTGATCCCTCAATTGGTTCGTTACCTCTTTGAATTACTTGAAACTTCTCAAGATAGAATTGGCAAAGTAATCCAAATAATGAATTCGCTCACATTGACCACCTGACTAGATTATACCTAACTGATTCATTCATACATCCTTCTGGCTAATTGATTCATTCTGCTTTATTTATCACCTTAATTGATCACCCAATTCATCCATTTCATATCTGATTGATCACTCTTGTACAATAAGATTCGCTCAGTTGAGTTCCTGATAACCTGATAGGTTTGTACCTGGTTGATGTGCTTCAGCTTGTCGATCACCTGGTTGATGACAGGATCGGCCTCCTTTACCCGAACTTCTGGGTTTTGTGCCTGGGCTCGTATCCCACTGCCCACAACTCGCTTTGTATAACTGTAGGAATAGTGACATTTTAGACATACAGCTGAAGCTTTTGCACAGCTAAGCTATTTACATAACAATGCTGAATTATACCGTATATACTAATATATAACGAAATGATGTAATAGAATGACACAAACTAATTATTAATCTAATAAATACTCTCATGTTTGACCATATATAATTATCATATTACAGCTAAGAATTCTTATATAATATAGCTTTATAGCCATTTGTTTTTATCTTAGGACCTAATATTTTACATCATTACAAAGTTAATATTGCAATTACAAAACAAAATTGAAGTTTTTTTTTGTTACATGAAAAAAATACAAATAAAAAAAATTACAAAATTCTTCTTTACAATGTTTCCACTGAGATTTAAATAACAAGTTACAATGGTACTTTTATTTTGTGATCATACATCACAATTTCTGACATTAGAAATCTCTACATAATCTCTAACATAAATTTACAGTTCTGTCACAATGTTCATATTGTGAATATAAATCATGATATATGTTTTAAGTTTATTACATAATTGTGAATCACAGTTTATGTCTTTATGCTGCCATTACTAATTTACATCTTCACATTACCATTAAGAATCACATTTTACATGTTAGGTTTGCATTTGTATGAATGGTTTCACATTACATTTCTCATGATGTCATTATGAATACTGTAGCAAACAATGTCTTCATGTTGCAACCGCTAATTTTATGCATCCATTTATCCATCTTCAACTGCTTATCCAAAATTGGGTCGACCAGTAGATTGCCTGTTGGTTCAACTTTTTAGTCACAATGGTGCAATACCACCCCTGCTGCTCCGACTGTTCGGTGAAACTCACGCTCCAATATCCTATCACTTGTAAATAACTCCCTCAGATACTTGAACTCCTTCACTTGGGGCAAAGACTCGCTCCCTACCTGGAGTAGACAATCCATTGTTTCCTGCTGAGAACTATGGATACAGATTTCGAGGTACAGTACTGATCCTCATCCCTGACGTTTCACACACATTGGCTGCAAACCGATCCAGGGAGTGCTGCAGGTCACAGACTGATGATGACATCAGGTCAACATCATCACCAAACTGGATGCCCTCTACCACATGGCTGCGAAAATCACAAACAGGATTGATGGGCATTAAAGGAATTGGATGGTCCTGAGAAGTGATCCCCTTACCCCATACACCCGCAGTACCTCCCACAGAAAATCCCGCAGAAACCTGATCATACGTCTTCTCCAAATCCACAAAACACATGTAGACAAGATGGGCATTTTCCCAAGCTCTTGGAACCCCAAGAACAGAATCCACATTGTTCCTTTTCAATCAATTGGCCAATCGGACAAACCCTCCTTTTCAGCACATTAGAGTACACTTTTCCATGGAGGCTGAGTAATGTAATGCCACTATAATTGGCACACACCTTCTAATCCCCCTTTTTAAAGAGGGAAACCACCACCCCAGTCTGTCACTGCTTAGGCACCGTCCCCGACTTCCACGGTAAATTTTGAAGAGGCATGTCAACCAGGACAGCTCCTCAACACCCAGCGCCTTCAGCATTTCTGGATGGATCTTGTCAATTCCTGGGCTTTGCCACATCAAGCTGTCTGACTATATCAGTGACCTCCCAAAGATATCGACATCAACCCCCTGTCATTTTTCAACTCTGCCTCTGCAGTAGAGAGTGGATTAGTAAGGTTCAGGAGTTCCTCAAAAGTGCTCTTTACACCACCTGATTACCTTCTCAGTTAAGGTCAGCAGTATCCCATCCCTGCTGTACACAGTGTGGGTGGTTCCCCGTTTCACCCCTCCTGAGGTGCCGGATGGGTTTCCAGAATCATGTTTGGGTGAAGCTAGGCTTCTCCTAGCTCCTCCCACACATGCTACTTTGCCTCTGCTACCACTGCGGCTGCTGTTCTTTGAGCCTGAAGTCCTTTGAGTTAAAGGCCTCTTGGACAGGGGCCTCCCCATAGATCTTCCCAATTCACCCGCACTACTCGTTTGGGCTTAAGTCTGTTCAGGGGCCTCCCTGCCACTTGACCCAATTCACCAGATGGTGATCAGTTGACAGCTCTGTTTCTCTCTTTACCTGAGTGTCCAAGACATATGGCCTAGGGTGCTATTGTACCAAGTATACTTATGAGCATCCCTATGCTCGAACATGGTATTCATTATGGACAATCCATGACTAGCACAGAAATTCAATAACAAAACACTTCTCGGGTTAGACTGGGGAGGCCATTCTTCCCAATCACACCCCTCCAAGTATCTCAATCATTGCCCACATGTGCAGGACTATAGAATCCTCTGCTGGGGCCCAATGCAGGACTCCATTCAGGGTCTCCAAGAAGGCTGAATAGTCTGACTGTGTCTGTGCTTATGCACCGAACAGCAGTTCAGTGTTTCCCACTCATGGCCCTCAGCCGTAGGGAGACAACCCTCTCATTCACTGGGGTAAACTCCAAAGTCATTGCACTCAGCCGGGGACTTGTGAGTATCCCCACACCTGCCTGGCGCCTCACACCCTGGGCAACAACAGAGAAGAACCCCCATCCAGGAGTAGGGATGCAGAGCCGAGGCTGTGCATAGAGGTAAGCCCCACCAGATCTAACTGGTAACGCTCTACCTCCTGCACAAGCTCTGGCTCCTTCTCCCACAGAGAAGTGACACTCCATGTCCCCAGTGCCAGCCTCTGCTGCACAGTTCTGGTCCATTGAGACCCTTTCCCTTCACTGACACTTAAATCGCAGCGCACCTGACCCCATTTGTTCCTCTCGCAGGTGGTGGGTCCATGGGATGGGCGAGGATGGGTATCCACATTGCATTTTTTGGGCTGTGCCCTCACGGGCCCAAGGCAGACCCCACTAACAGGCACTTGCTGATGGGCCCTTTGTCCAGGCCTGGCTCTAGACAGGCAGGGTCACCTTTCTCCCTCTTCTTTTTTTCATGAGAGTCTAGTTGGAACCATTCTTAGTCTGGCCCCTCGCCTGAGACCAATTTGTCTTGCTAGACCCTACCAGGAAGCACATGGCTCCAGACAACACAGCTCCCAGGTACATAAAGGCACACAAACCTCTCCACCATGATAAGGTGATGGTTCACATTATACTTTTTCACAATGGACCACAATTATATATTTTTTTGCATTGTATAATGTTGCAATTATGAATCTCAATTAATGTGATTGAGGTGTGATTAGGAATTACACTTACTGGTTTAGGTTTTTGTTGCCATTACGAATCACAATAAACATATTAACAAAGTCGACATTGCAAATGTGGTCACAAATATAAACCACAATTAACATTTATAACATCGAAACTACAATTTACAGTTTACCCTTTTTTACATCACAATTACGATTAATAATTAACGCATTTATAATATTAACACAGATTTTATGTCTATGTTAACAATTTATGTCTATTTTTATGCTACCATTATAAATCACAAATAAAAGTATACAAACGTTTATGTGTCAATTACAAACTGCAATTTACATTTTTATATTGATGTCTATTAAATCGATGAAATTTTAAAAAACTTTTTGATAATGAATAAAAATTGATCCGATGAATGAAAATTGTTTGAGTGTGTGTGTGAAAGAGAGAGACTATTTAACCTTCATTCCATATAGAGCAATATCTAAGGGCAATTTTACATAATACAATTAAGGTACTTCATTAACTCTCCCTCCAGGTCGCTCCCCAAGTGGTGAAAGTGTATAAATGAAATGAGACTAACGAGATCTGTGTTCCTGATTATCACGGTATATCGTCACACCTACATGCAACATGCCTGTGTTTTAATTCTGACTTAACTAACACTGTGTCTGAAGCTGCTGTGCTGGTTTAACTGCACAGCTGCTTCAGACACAGAGAGACAAAGAAACAAAGAGAGACACAGCAATCCGGTGTCCTTTGGGGACATTACATGAAGCAGAGCGACTGAACATGATGAAAAAGAGAAAAAGCCTGCAGATAAACGAGCGAATGGATAAAAAGACCATTCAATAAAACAGCAGAGCTCTGAGCCGAAACACAGGGATTATACCAGAGGGAGTGTGTGGTGGGGGGTGGGGGGGGGGCGGGAAGAGAGGCAGTAAGAGAGAAAGAGAGACAGGCTGACAGAAAACAAACAGTGAGACAGGGGATGATACAGAGAGAGAGAGAGAGAGAGAGGGAGAGAGAGACTACAACCTGAAAGTGACGGAGGAGGAAAGTGACAGAGGGACAAGAGAGCAAACATATGAGAGAGAGAGAGAGAGAGAGAGAGAGAGATAGGCAGTGATACAGAGCTAAATGGATGCAGAGATGTAGATACAGAGTGTGATGGTAAGAGGTAGAGAATGACAGATAAGCAAAGAGATGAAGTGGTGAACAGACAGTGGGAGGGAAAGAACATACAGGCAGACAAGGAAAGAAAATATGAACTTTGGGGAAGAAATCAGACAGAAAAATGCGGTGGAAAGACAAGCAAAAAGAGAAGGACAAGGGGCTAGACTGTGAGAGAGAAAGAAGAGAGAAAGAGTGAGCAAGAGAGAGAGAGAGTGAGAGAGGGCAAATCAGAAGAGAAGGAGCGAGAGGGACAGATAGACAGATCAGGAGATTCTGGGGAGAGAGAGAGAGAGAGAGAGAGAAACAGACAGACAGGCAGACAGACAGGCAGACAGGCAGACAGACAGACAGACAATGAGAGACAGGTCTGGGAGAAGACATGTATCATCCTGAACCTTTTCAGGTGAACAGATCTTATACCCTTGTTCCCTCGCTCACTGACCTTGGACGGAATGACAAGAAGTAAACAAACTCCTTACACATTAGCACACACACAGGATAAGTCTCTGTGTGTATGTGTGTGTAAATGTGTGTGTTTGTGTGCGCGTTTGTGTGCGCGCGTACGTGCGTGTGAAAGAGCGAAGCACAGTAGCCTAAAGGGGAATGTGTGTGGTGTATGCGTGTCCATCAAGCATTCCAAACATGCGCGCACACACACACACACACACACACACACACACACACACAAACACACACACCTGTATGAATGATCAGTTCTATGAAAGATATCAGTTCTATGCAATATTTAACACGCACACAGATTTATTATTGCGCATTTTAAAAGTGCTTCATTCAGGAGGGAGGATAAGCTCCCTAAACCAAGTCTCTATTTACTGAAGCCATTCCATTTCTTTATTTCTCAACTCTTGTGTTTTGTTTTACATCCTTCTTTGTCTTTCTTTAATTTTCTTTTCTTCCTTCCTACCTTTTCTGTCTTTTTCTCATCCATCTTCGTTTTGTAACTTTTTTATTCTATCTTACCCACCTTCTTTCTATCTTGCCTTTCTCCTTTCCAACTTAATTTTTCCGTCCATCCTTTACTCTGTCTTTTCCTTTTTCTCCATAATCAAGACAGTTTAACATTTGTAATACACTTACTTCTTTAATAACAGGGAATTACAGAAGACTCTCTCACCTCTGTGTGTGTGTGTGTGTGTGTGTGTGTGTGTGTGTGTGTGTGTGTGTGTGTGTTTGTTTGACAAGAGCCACCACTTTTGAGGTAAAAATAAACCTGATGCAGATGAGAGCTGTACCAGATGGTGCTGTCGCTTATTGTAGAGCTCAGGGAGACACGAGTGTGAGCGCGCACACACACACACACACACACACACACACACAGTGTTACATAATGACAATTTAAATAAATAGATATATGGAAAAAAATTGTCCATACAGAACAGAAAATAAAAAAGTAAAAAGCTTCAGTGTGGCTAAACACTTCGCTATCCAGCGATATAGCACAACTAGCATGTTCCTAATATGGCGTGCATTGTTTTGTCAAGGTCATTTTAAACAAAAATAGAAATTTGTGTCCTACACTAACAACGCGCTACACAACAAATTTTATGTGGAGAAACTTCCAAAAAAAAAAAAAAGTGCAAGACACCAACGCAGTCAGAATTAGCATCAGGATGCGTGACTCTTCTTTTATTTATTTATTTCTTTTTCCCGGGGTTTGTATTTCAGTAGGAGGTGTAATGTTATTACGAGGTCGCACTGAGGTGCGTAAGATGGAGGATTATCAGCATGAGAGACCTTGGCTCTGACTCCTCGCGTTCTGTTTGAACAAAGCTAAGAGCTTTAGCGCCAGCAAACGCTCGGCAGCAGACGGCTAAATCCGGGATTAAAGCCACCAGGTAAACAAAGCGCGAGAGACAAAGACGGGCAGAAAGTTCAGACAGGATGGAGGACATAACCAGAATAAAACTCACACCTCAAGCTGCCTGAGTGATGCCGAGGAATGAAATGAGTCAGAGTCCTCAAACTGTTAAAAAGTTTATTGTTTTTTTTTTTTTAAAGATAGAAGAAAGAACAGGGGCATGTTAAATAAATAAGGAATCCCAGTTTTAGCTGTATTTGCTAATTCTACTGTGGAACATTAGCTAGATGGCTAAGAGTTTTATATATTCACATTAGACTACTTTAGTTCTCATTAGACCAGTTGTTTCTATATATAATATATTACAGTATATATAGCAACAACTAGTCTACGTGAGCTAAAGTAAGCTAACCAAGTTAGTCAAGTAGTAGAAAGAAACATTCTTTAGCCTCAGGACCTGGACGACATGCCATAATTGATGGAAACATGGATTCTGCCCTCTTGCAGAAAAACATTATACCAGAGAATGTCTGGCCATCAGTTTGTGACCTCAAGTTAAAGTGCACTTGGGTTATGCAGCAGGAAATGATCCAAAATACACCAGCAAGTCCACATCTAAAATTCTCAAAAATCTTAAGTTTCGGAGTGGCCTGGTCACAGCTCCCTAAAATCAAAGTCCCTAGTCAAAGACTTAAATCCGATTGAGATGAACTTAAAAAGTCCGTTCATGCTTAAAAACGCTCCAATGTGGCTGAATTAAAACAATTCTGAAAAGAGGGCCACATCCACAGTAATGTGAAGGACTTATTGTCAGTTTTCGCAAAACGCTTGATTGCAGTTGTTGCTGCCAAGGGCGGCACAACCAGTTGTTAGGTTTTGGGGGCAATTACTTTTTTTAGATAGGGCCGGGTAGCTGACACCAGTAACCAAGTAGTTTGTTTCTTTCTTTTTCCTTTCTTTTCTCTAAAGTATGTAGAACAATTAGCCACACAGCTAATGTTATTAACCATTTAGCATTTATCTTTATTCCCTTAACCTTTTTTTTTTTTAACACCCTACTTAAATCCTGCTGAACACTGTTATCCACACGGTATGTGTCCCTTTTCTTTATTACTTTTATATATTAAACTATATATTATAGTTAAAGCTCACTCAAAGCAAAGCCAGTTAAATAAAAAATATATAATTGTTTCTCTTTATTTCTTTTTCCCCTTTCAAAGCCTGCTAAACACTTACCCATATAGGTACCACCACTGGCCTTGAGGAATGTATCCTTTTAATTTCTATATGTATTCATGTCATAATTAAAGCTTGCTAAACACAAACCACTTGTTTCACTTTCACATGTAGCATTTTTCTTCTTCATTCTTCATCCTCTTTTATTCTTCATCATTCATTAAACACTTATAATACAATTAGGCGTGAAGTGAATCCATTTCTTTATCTCGTTTATTTTACATCATAAAGGCTAAACTAAATGCTAAGCCGTTTAGACCATAATATTAACCTTTTTTCATTCACTGTATGTTCTGGTTTCTTATTTTCTAATTTATCATTTTAATCCTGATATAGTACATCAACTAGCAAACAAAATCTGTTAAGTAGTACATATACTTTTTCTTTTTTGTTGGTAGTAAATTTAGAATACTAAAATAACTTGTGATGCATTTAACAACACTCCTGCAACAAGTGTGTGTGTGTGTGTAACGGTTTATTCTGAACCCAAGCACAACGCATGACAAGAGCACAGAGCCGTGAATCAGTCATAGCGTGCGCTACAGCACTAGCCTCACACTAAACCTGATAAAAGTAATTTACGCTCCTACATGCAAGACGACTAGATGGGCAACGGGTGCTAGTTGGTGCAGTATGTGAGCACTGCAGGAGGTGTAAGAGCTAGCCAGGCTTCATAAACCTGCTTCATGTCCTGATCGATAACTCATGAAACATTGATCAAAGTGTGTGCGTGGCAAGAAGCAAGCCATGTTAACTATCTGTAATACAAATACTACTACTGAATGCTAAACATTAAGCTGACTAGCTAATACCCAAGGTTTAGATTCAACCTAACATGTTCTATCTTAGTGTTACAATAATAGCAATCTATAATGAAAGTATAAATCTTGTATGAATTTATGGTGCTTACTAATTTTTTTTTTTTTTAAGCAAAACTGTAGTGTGGAATTTTCCATTTGAAACTTAATTAGCTTTGTTTTAAAAAAGAAATTAATTAAAGGTGGGACTACAGTCAATGAGTCACATGTTAAACAGGAAGTCTGAAAGTTACTTGCTTTTAGCTACATAGCACATCACATTTAGCTAAATCTCTCAATGCTACATGCTAGCTACATATAAATCCTCTATAATGTATTTGTATTTAAGTTTCAATCTTTCAGCTCCGCTTAATAAATTATGCATTTACCGTAAAAATAGCGGCTGCTACTATTCCCTAGCTTTAAATCAGGCTTTTTAAAAACACCACAGTAAGGTGGATATAAATATTATACATTTGTTGAGCTTTTTTTCTTTTTTAACAGTATGCTAACAGATTGCAGGGTCTGTATGACGGCAGATCGTAAATAATCCTCAGGACCAGCAAGGCAGACGGCGTACGACACACAAGCGGCATTTTCGAGCGATTTATGTCTTCCAAAAGTGCAATTCTCTCATATCTGTGGTCAGAGAGTGAACCGAGACTAATAAATAATAAATAATAATAAAAGCCCAGCTCTCTCACACCCACACAAAGAGAGAGAGAGAGAGAGAGAGAGAGAGGGAGGGACGTATCAGTCAGACAACGCTCCTTTGCTGCACAAATCTCTATATCGCTGTCAATCTATCAGGTAATTTTACACAATTCCCTACGCAGTCAGAAATACACCTTTAATATACGGCGGCCATAACGCAGCCCTGCACGAGAGGAGCGTCTAGGGTAGCACAACTCCCTCGAGATCCGACCGGAGGAAATTGGAACATGTTTTGCCACCTTGGTTTCGTTTCCCGCCACTTCACAGTGAAGGGTGTTAATTTGTCTTTATATCGCGGAAAACTCCTAACACGCCTTTACAGGTTAAATACAACTTACGAGGCAGTATACATGAGGCTAAGCACTAGCTAACAAGTCGTTATAACAGATTGTGTGACGGCAGAGACAAGACAGAATTATCCAGAAACGTTAGCTTTTTAATCTATTTTTTGACTAACTAGCTAATAAAGTGAACCTCACGTCTCATGATGAGCCCGGTAAAGGCAGAGGCTGATTACTTATCCAGCTAGCTAGCATGTAGCCAAATGTATAAGTATATTACTAAAATCAAGACAACATAAATTTGTTGGTGGTTAATATAGCTAATCATATTCACAACAGGAACAAATAACCCATAAGGCATTGCAACCACTCTGTACAGATTACTGCTCGTTTCTCATAAAAATATTAAATGAACATGAACATGTACAGGTTAATGTTTTAGGTTAATAACTCGCTAAGCTAGCTAATGAAGAATAGCTAACTATTATTCCCCTTCAAGGACTAACTACCAAGATGATGGGTAACGTTAAGCTTTTGTGTGACTAAGATGAATAGCTAGGTTTACTAGCAAGCTAGTTAACATCACATTAACTGCTACAGGTAAAAAAGGGACATCATGAATGTTGTTTTTTTTTGTTGTTTTTTTCTGAATGATTCCTTTCAAGAAAAATAATGGGGTAAGGCATCTGCTCCAGTAGCCATGGGTGCCAGCAGTAGCACAGCAGTCATAAATAAGGCGTAGCAGGCACAGATTTCCAGATGTGAAGAGGGAACACGTGTTACGCTGAGAGAACAGCAGGCAGTCGAGCTCCAGCTGCTGGGAATGAATTTTAAATAAGAGCTCTTCAAGGGCCTGAAGATCTGTCTGTCTGTAAACCCCCTCACCCCCCCCCCCTTCCCCAAAATAAAATGGATCCTTCCATCACATCATTACAGTGTTATATATATTCATATTGCCAGTTTAATACAGCTTGCTGTGCGGATACCTACCGTGGCTTTCATTTCATCCATACAGATGAGGTTTATGTGGCCTACATAGAAAATAAGGTCTGTAGTTTGTGACATGTCCACAGTGGACTGATGAGGTTCATGTGGCCTACA
>JAQMYJ010000010.1:18720289-18731755 GCA_030014305.1 Clarias laeviceps | reverse complement strand
AGAAAATAAGGTCTGTAGTTTGAGACATGTCCACAGTGGACTGATGAGGTTCATCTGGCCTACATAGAAAATAAGGTCTGTAGTTTGTGACATGTCCACAGTGGACTGATGAGGTTCATGTGGCCTACATAGAAAATAAGGTCTGTAGTTTGAGACATGTCCACAGTGGACTGATGAGGTTCATCTGGCCTACATAGAAAATAAGGTGTGTAGTTTCAAACATGTCCATAATGACTGATGAGGTTTGTGTGCCCTACATGGAGAAAAAGGTGTGTAGTTTGGGACACATCCACACAGGACTGATAAAGGTTGTATGTCCTACATAGAGAATAAGGGGTGTAGTTTGGGACAGTGGACTGACGAGGTTTATGCAACCAATGTAGAGACTAAGGTTTGGCACAGTGGACTGATGAGGTTCATGTGGCTTGCATAGAGAATAAGATGTGTAGTTGGGGACACATCCAGAATGACTGATAAGGTTTATGTGTCCTACGTAGAGAATAAGGTGTGCAGTTCGAGAAACATCCACAGTAGATTGATGACGATGTTGAGTAAATCGTGATGTTCTTTCATTTTCTGAATACTTTTCGTTTTCACTTTGCCCATGATTATTTCATAATTTATTATTGTTATTAAACTCCTTAATTACCACAGCAGTCTTAGACCTCATGCATTAGCTATAGATGAAGATGAAAACCTACTGCGCTTTCAAAATCGCTATAAATTTTGCACTCTTTTATCTGTAGCCATGACATAATTTAGTAAATTACCTTTAAGGTGTAATCAGAGAGGGGGTGGGGGGGACAGAGCGCTTGCAATTACGCTAACCGTGTTACCATAGTCTGCTGCCACCATCAGGCAAAAGAAAAAAAAATCCAACATGCAAGTCTTTTGAATGAGCTTGCATCTCAGTAGATCCCTCATGTCTAGCTCTGACATATTGCCCACACTAAGATCTGTTTCGAAATCAGTTTTACAGCTCACTGCCCTAACACTTTGGACGTTTCCCAAACCACACACCCTATTCACTATATACTCCACATAAACATTATCAAACGTAGCTAGAGCATGTTAAGATTAACCTTAACACTAAGTCGTGACAGAGAACAAAACAATACTTTAGTGTTTAAGACATTAAAGATATAAACTATCATGAATCCAATACTGGCGTGTTCCAAACCACACACCCATAACACTATATAGGCCACGTAATGACCAGCATCCAAAAGCCACCATGTCACCATGGAAACGTGATGAGATGAGCCTCCCTGAGAAGAGAACGACTTGCCCTCTTCACCATCGTGGAAACACTGCCTGTTTTTTCCACACACACTACTCTGTTATGCATTTGATCCCCGCCACCTCCACGTTTATTCAAATTTATGCCAGCGCTGACCAATAAAGACTTCTATATTTTTCATAACAGGTGGAAGTCATGTATATAGAAAACACTCCACCAGTCAATCTGAAATGGTTTAAATTGTATAAAGTTGAAAACCTACAGTTCCACTCTCACTTGAGAAAGGAGTCTCCGTAGTCTCTCAAGATAACCACTTCACACACTTCAGCAGAAAATAGAGGGGAAAAAAAATTAAAAGCTGCAGTTGTCTCTGGCTCTGTCCTTCTTCGCTATATTTTTCATTATCATAATAACGATAATGCTAGCCAAGTTACAGACACGCGCTCCATCTCTACACCTTCAACTTGGCTTTTAAAGCTTCAGTTCACAGGGTTAATTGTTCTAAGAGGTTTTTAGCTTCGACCTCAGATGGCTCCCGCTCTTCAGTATCAGAGTTTCAGATCACCAGCAGATCAAACACAAGCGTCGCCGATTGTGTCCAAACATTTCTCCACCCTCTTCGAGATCACATCATTCAGGGAGATGATGTTCCCTGAAAGCCTGCTGTGTGACCTTTCAAGAATAAAAAGATGGGAAAGCAACTCCACCAACCTGTGACACTCAACAAAGGCACACAATCAAACAACCACCTGTATGAAAAAAGAAACAAGCCAGTGCTGTTCAAGAACTGGGAAATATCCAGCAGTCTGGTGCTCTGGGCAGTTTTGTGCCTGTGCTTTACTGGATCTTATTCCTCGCTGACTGATTTGCTACTGTCAACACTTTTGCTCTGGTATGTCAGATCAACTTAACTTTACATTTCAGTAGCAATGTTCTTCTTCAAGCTAACAATCCACAGGAATAACAGCTAGGCATTTATCTTAACAGCAGTTTTACTAACCTCTGTAGTGTCAGTTAGTTACTTCACAGATACACTGGATACAAGCTAGGTAGCTATAACGGCTAATGACTGTATTGATCTCTGCATTTATTAAGCCCACTGGACCACAAAAGACAATAGTATTGCAAAAATGGAAACTTTGTACAGGAAACATATGCTAAAACTAAGTGACATGGGAGACACAAGGCTTATAAAGGCTACAAGGCTCCTTAAAGGGACTGAAACTTTACACGCTTATAGAAAGGCATATAACTTACAGTACATGGGAAACACAACTGTGCCACAATGTATATGTTTCTGTCCCTTTTATGTCCTTGCTCAGGTTTTCCTCCTTGTCTTTTTATTCCCATAGCCTAGCCTTAGGCATTGTTTGTATGTCAGTGGGTCTTTTGCAGATACACAAGTCTAGAAACTGTCTGTGTCCAATTTTTCTTTACAAAACATGAACACCCAGGTTGTCTTTAGGTGAGCAGAACTTGGGCTCCTGATTCCTCACTTATCCATACTTTGATGGATACCCAAAAAGATTTACAGCAGATAAAACAAGTCGTATGGGAAAGTTGGCCAATAAAGCATATGACCTTTAAGGAGATTCAAACCTTATAGGGAGCATAAACTTTATAGGTGAGATGACTTTTACAGGACATGCCGTACTTAGTGTAAAGACAACTCTTAAAGGGGTAAAATTCTTACTGGGGATGCAACTCTTTCAGTGGATACAAGACAAACCTTGACAAATGGATATGACCCTTTAAAGAGGCACAACCCTTACAGGAGACAACTTATAAAACTTTGCTACTATTATTGCTTCATTACAACTAGCTCCATAGGTATTTGGACGCAACACAATTTTTCACATTTTGTCCCTGTACAGATTTCATGGAAATATGAGGCCTCTTCCCTCTTTATTGACAATTTAAGGAGATAAAAGGTCTGGAGTTGACTAGAAGTGCTGGATTTGTATTCAGGTGTTCATGGGAATTTTCAATATGCAGCCCAAAAAGGTCTATCAGTGAGATTAAAGACAATTCAGGAGCGCCAAATCAAAAGTTTAGAACATTCTTAAGAAGAAGAAGAAATGCACTATAGAACTCAGCATAGAACTGAGGATGGGACTGTTGATAAACGCAGCAGGATGAATCAGCTCAGATTTAGTCCAAGGGTGCAAAACTGACAGCGCTTCACAGTACAGATTGATAATGGACCAAAAAAAAAACATACCATTAAAGCAACCCAAGAGCTTCCTAAGGTAAAGAGATGGAAAGGGCCAAGTCAGTTATCTGACCTCAACCCAGGTGAGCTGCTTGTTTGCTTGTTTAATGACGGCAGAAAGATTCACAATCAAGCAGCTACTGAATACTGAGGTAAATATCTCAGGAGGGGAACCTCAGCATGATGGCGTCCATATTTCAGGTTTTTGGTTCAGCAATGGGGGCACATATATTAACCCATTCTTGAATACAACTACACATCAAACTTGCAGTCAAAGCTGAAAGTAGTGGCACTAAAACAAAGTGTACTTTTACCTCACATACTTTTTAGAGAACATCTGCTGGGACCAGAAGGTGTAATTTGCTGATGAGGGGGACTTATAACACTTTTTCTTGCCCCAGTGCGCTTTATGAACTTGGTTAGCCCAGGTGAAGTGAGACGATTAGCATTCAGAACACGTCCGTTAAAAACCAGATGTAATTTTCCGCCGGCTAGCTTGGGTTAGTGTGTCAAAACACTATTTAGAGGCAGCGGCATGCAATTTAAGACACAGCCTTTCCAGATGGTTCTCTTTTATCTGTACAGCAATCTTTCCACTTTCTTCCTTTAAACAAATGTCTTTTCTATATTAATGTCTGTTGTTTTTATTATTTTCAGCGGGTTCCTTGAGGTTTTTCATGTGCACTACACCTAGGTGAAGTGAGCCGATTAGCATTCAGAGTGCATGCATTAAAAAGAGGCTGTAATTTTCCACTGGCTAGCTCAGCCCAGAGCTAATGAAGCCGAGCGGCAGTTCCTCACGCTGGACTCGAACCAGGACGGCTCTAATTAAACATCCTCTTGGGGACAGAACAGAAGAGCGGAACGTTTTAGAGTGCGGTGCACAGAGAGGAGTGAGATACTGAACATACACCTTAAGAAAAAAAAAAAAAAAAAAAAAAAAGACATTTCCTTTATATGAAAATCTTTTGAGATAACAATAATGAT
Organism: Clarias laeviceps; assembly: GCA_030014305.1. NCBI lineage: Eukaryota > Metazoa > Chordata > Actinopteri > Siluriformes > Clariidae > Clarias > Clarias laeviceps. Next base: position 18,727,316 of record JAQMYJ010000010.1, on the reverse strand, counting down.
ATTATACAGACAAATTTCCCAGGTAATGATTTAAATAATGTATGTAGATCAGATTTCTTTTAATACTCATGTCCTATTTCAAAGCCAGTACTGCTTGTATCAACTTGTTATTGCTAGTTAGGGCATAAGAAAAATACATTTATTATTATTAACAAAAGATAACTTGAGTGACTTGAATGCCAGGATTTTTTCAATTACGCCTTTTTGGTCAGTGCTTTTTCGTTAATGTTTGTACAGTATGTTGTACTTAATTCTACCACGTAATAGTTTTCGAGTTTTTGTTTAAATGCAAACTTTTCAGAATTCTTTTTATTTTCATTAAACCGTAACATAAACCGTAAATGCCTGCTAATCATTATATTAATCAATAAACAAGTATGGTGTCTGTCAGCAGCATGCATGATAAGCAAATATGTGTTCGCCACATTCCATTTACTGTCGCACACATTTGAATCTATTCAAATGTAGAACTTTTGTGAATGTCCCTGTGTCTTCAAAGCAGAATGAGACAGCCTCTCCATCGGTGAAGTACAATGTCATGTGATCGCAGTGACTTGTGGGTGTTTCTGCTCACAAAACTGTTGGTCGTTATCTTTTTTTTTTTTTGCACAATTCTTTGTAAATATTAAAGACTGTTGTGTGTAAAATTTCCAAGAGACCCATCTGTTTATGAAAAACTCAAAACACCCGCTAAGGCATTACACCAATATGATCCTTGATATAAAGATTAGAAGTTTTCAAACCATGTTTGATTTTATGTACTGCATTACTGCAAAAAAATAGGATTGCGGCATATATTGGGTGTACAAATGGTCCTAATGAAATGTCTAGTGAGTTGATATCTTGACAATCTCCATGAAAAACATAATGCACATAATTCATAAAATTTTATTTTATGAAGTCAGGCTCAGGAAGTAAATTGTCAAAATCCCGTTATCTATATAAACATCTCTGAAGTGTCACACGTACGGGCTTTTACACACATTCATTCACATACTGTAGCTGTAGATGTAGAGGAAAAAGTCTGACAAGGCCGTAATAAATGAGGTGGCATAATGAGCCAGTCTGTTCCATACAGATAAAAAATAATCTGCGTTTTCTAGACACCACACATCAAATTTTCTTCACACCAGGCATTTAGCAGAAGAAAGTGCATCGAAAATTATATTTCAGCTCCATGAAATGCTTTAGTGAGGGATATTTCTGAACCACAGCATAAAAAACTTACAGCTCCTAAAAAGGTTTTGAGTGACTTGAGTTAATATGAGTAAAGTATAGAAACAAGAACAGAGCCCTCAAACAGTTTAGTGCAAAAGTACTCGTAAAAAATACTCCTAGAACAAAATTTATGTCCATTTGTGACAGATTATTGCCAGTTATTTTTGACATATCTGTGACACACTGTATGTGTCAGATGTCACCCACTATTTTCTTTCAATCAGAACATGAGAACAAAGCAGTCATTTCTGTACATAAACTGTACCGAGTAATTTTGTTTCCTCACAAAAGCCATGTTGGATGTGAACTTTTGCACTTACACTGAACATCATGATTTCAAGGATGTTGTTAAACTGACCCGGAAGCCAAGGCCCAAAATATGCACAAAAACTTCGAAGGATTTGGGAAGAATGGCTTATACCACATCTTATCATGCTGGTTCATTCCCTTGCAAAACATCTAAACATTCCCCAACTTAGAGAAATAAGATGTGCTCCAATTTTCTGCACTACTTCCCACTGATTTCCATCACACTTCCATGCAGTACTCTACTAAGTTTACAGTAAATGCTTTAATGGACTGCCTCTATGAAGAGATGTTTTCACTTGTTACGCTGTGTGAAACTCTAACCTGTAGATCACAGACTGGATGAGAGTGTCAGGGGTAATTTGAAACCATGTACACCAGCGCTGTATTCACTTTCAGGTTTCTCTTTCCTTTTTCATGAATTGAGTATGGAATTATTTTTCAAGGCAAAAAAAAAAAAAGAAGAGACTGTGTTGTTTTGTGTAAGTGGCATGATCTGAGTATCTGAGCAAAAGAAATCATAAATGTCACCCAACTTTTAGGTCAACACTCCACTGCTTCACGCACTTTTATCAGAGAAAGTTATTTGAAATTTGCAAACCTCAAGTACAAACAAGAGCTCTCTCGGCACAGATTCGGACACAGCTTATAATAGAATTATTTATAATCCATTTCATTGAACTTAACAGGAAGGATCTGGTGGAAAGTGTGTGCCTTGCATTCTAAACACATTTAACCATCCCCAAGTGCCCAGTGCAAGCCGGAAGCCAAGTGTCTCACTAAACGCTTGTCCTAGAGGAAGAGGCACAGTAAAATCTTTTAAGGGGTTCTGTTCAGGCAGTCGTTGACGGATTAATGAGTTAAGGTCTATAGAAAGAAAAGACTTGTTTGGAACATTGTCACAGTTGATGCTTTCCAGCTTGAAAATATTCATATATAGCCAATCATCTCCCTGACAGTGAAAAGAAGCATGCTATGGCGCTGATACACTTGTCCAGTCTCGGTATCATTGTGGGAAAACCCTGCAGCTTCTGAACCTTAGCAGTAGTTGTTTTCAACATACCGGTCTTCATCTTACTTGAGTTATCTGAAATTAAGTGGAAATGGGGTTATAAAACTGACAATCAAATTTCTATTCATGTTGTCTGATCACCATAATCAGCTGTGGAGAAAGGTCAGATTTCAAATAGCAATCAAAACACAGTGCCTCTCATTCATCAGCTGAAGTAATGCAGTGTGATGGTTTCATTAAACAAATGAACCATGACACATCTGGTGTCTGATGCTTCAGAGAGAAAATGAAAAAGAACTACTATCAAGGGATAAATCTGAGGCCATCAGACCAGTGCACACAAACGGCAATAGAAATTCCAAATGTATATCCAGCACTAGACACAATTCCTATTAATTTATTCTATTCTCCTTCTTGGTCTGTCTTTTCTGTCAAATCCTATGCATGTTAAATAGGTATTACTCCTCCGTCACTTCTTTTCCACTGAAGAAAAGGTGATCACCAGTCCTCGCTTGGCATAGAGTCATTCAATGTTAGGAGATTGGCAAAGGATTTACACTTTGTCCACTCCAATAAAGCTGAGTGAGTTGAGGGGGGCCTGTCTGGCTAATCAGAAGAAAAAGTGCAGAGCTGAGCAAATGCAGCTCTTTCAATTGCTGAACAAGAAATGAAAGGATGAAGCGGAGGAGGAAGCTGGGGCACAGTCATTAGTTCCAAGAGAAAGGAGGCTCGTATCCAAATACGTGTAATATATAAGCGATATTAAGTGTTAAGCAGCACTTTGAAACACTTTATGTTCTTCATCTAACTGCCTGGTTCATATGCACAATTTATTTTGCTGTGGGCATCTTGGTAAAGCTGCCCACAGCAAACCATCACATTGCTTAATGGTCCTACAGTAATTCAAAATTCCTATCATTATATATAAAACATCTTGTCACCTGATTCTAATTATGACCAACCTGTCTCCTTTAACTGGTTAGCAACATTGATGTCAACCAATTCACAATTATATAAAGTTTAAGCTTTACTCAGTTTGATTGGTTGGGCGAGTCCATCAGTTCTGTTAAGCTACAGAAAGCAGATTTTTTTTAAAAAGTGTTTATTACTGGCATGAATGCATGAATGCTAAAGGTGAAGGTAAAAGTGGTTAATAAAAAAAATAAAAATAATAAGTCACATGTCACTCATTGAAGTTTTTTCCAGTCTACAGTCGTCGCCAAAGGTTTTGAGAATGACACAAATATTAGTTTTCACAAAGTCTGCTGCTTCAGTGTTTTTAGATCTATTTGTCAGATGTTACTTCGGTATATTGAAGTATAATTAAAAGCATTTCAAAGTGTCAAAGGCTTTTATTGACAATTACTTAAAGACTTATTTCGTGATTATGCAAGTTTATGCAGAGTCAATATTTGACCCTTCTTTTTCAAGACCTCTGCAATTCACTCTGCATGCTATCAATCAACTTCTGCTTCACATCCTGACTGATGGCAGCCCATTCTTGCATAATCAATTGAATTTGTCAGAATTTGTGTTTTTTTTTTTTTTTTTGTCCAACCGCCTCTTGACCACAAGTTCTCAATTAGATTAAAGGCTGAGGATTTTCCTGGCCATGGACCCAAAGTTTCGATGTTTTGTTCCCCGAGCACACTTAGTCATCACTTTTGCCTTATACTTTTGCTGCGAGAGGTTACAGCATCACCCGGGAATCGAGCTTTGTTGAGTTTAATATTTATGTCATTCTTAAAACTTTTTGCTATATAAAATTACACTACAGTGTTGAATTGAAGTGTAAGGGTACTGAATGAAAAAAAAGCCTAGAGCTAACTGGCTCACAGTTAGTGCAGTATACCAAGTTTGACCACGAGGGATGTTTTTTTTTCATCTTAGTCTTTGTGAGCTCCAAAAAAAAAAAAAAAAACGCACTAGAGTTCAAAAATAACAATTTCAAACACCAATTCAAAAATAACAAATCACTGGTTTATCTGTTCCTGCAGATTTCACTAAACAGGTCACAGTATATGTTGAGAAACTTCAGTCACTGAATTCAAAACCACCGGTAGGTTTATTATATGATGATATTTACAGCTATTGTTCTTAAGATATCATTTAGCAAAACCGAAACACTGTTAAAGCACAATTTAAGTTTCTGTTATTAAACAAGACATTTTTTAAACTTATTTTTCTCTCTACCTTGCCATCCACCTTTCACACTGTGATCTGTGTTGTCTGAGGAGTGACTTAGGTCGTGGCACGTGACTTACACTGCTGTATTTCGCCATTGCGCATATGATACAACCAGTGCAATTAAAAGACTAGATTGAAAAGAATCTACCTAAATTAAGCTGTTAGGAAACAGCAATTTAGCATTAAAAATATAGTAAATGCTAAGTGAGTATTATAATTCTAACCAAAAACATAACGACAGCTCCAGCACTCTACAGTAAATTACCTAACACAATTACGTTTATACTGGATATTTACAGTACTGTGTTAAATTTACTGAAGATTTATTTCATGATTATGCTACCTGAGATAAAATGGCCAATTTCTTTCTTGACCAGAATTATCCTCATTACCCTGTTTGATAGCTGAAACGCACCTTTTTTGTCAGTGGGAAAGTGATTTTCATGTTTTTGATCCCGTATGTTATGGCAGTGCCAAGCACAACAAGGGTCCATTATTGTAAAACCACAGACCGATTGCAAGACAACATGGCGTCCGGTTTCATTTTACATCAGATCTGATGTCACATGCAAGAGCTCTCTAGTTATGTTTGAGCGTTAGTTATGTTAGTATATTACTGCTTTCATTTTCTATCCTGCAACTTTTTCATACCAGTGTAGCACCTGAGCTGCTCATTGCAGTCTGTGCATTAAAATTAGAATTCCGTTTTTATTCATTATTATCATATTCTCTGTGGAGAAACCATCAAGGTATTTATGTTTGAACAAGACTTCTGTTGACTGTTGTCTGCGGTGGCAGTTATCAGTTTATTGCTTCTGCATTATGTAAATGATTCAGGCAAGTTCCCCTCAATGACAGTTTTAGACAGAATGGAAGGTCTGTTTGCTTTATACAAGTCACTGAACAAGCTGCCATACTTACAGTTAGGAATTTGATATAATTAAAATATACTGACTGTTCCTGTATTGCTAACAAAATTGTATTAGTCAGATGTTCCTGATAAGTACACATACAGTAAAACACCATGACCCAGAAATGCATGAACATTTGTATGGAAATTTAATAGGTTTTTTTTCCTTCTTCAACTTTCCAAAGTAAACTCTACACATAAAAGGAAGGACTGCTTTTTGCTGCTAGCTATGGCAACACAATAAAGACAGAAAATATGTACGGTAGATACACTATATGGACAAAACATTTTCAGCCAAACTTTTTAATTATTGAATTCAGGTGTTTCAATCAGTTGAAGGGCATCCTTAATGCTTCAGCATACCAAGACACCTTGGACAATGCTATGCTTCCAACTTTGTGGCAACAATTTGGGCAGGGCCCTTTCTATTCCAACATGACCGAGTCCTAGTGCAAGCAAAGCAAGAACTATAAAGACATGGATTGATACGTTTGGTGGTGGAAGATCTTGACTAGGCCCACAGAGCCGTGACCTCAACCGCTTTCAAGCACCTTTGGGATGAACTGGAATGGACATTGTGAGCCAGCCCTTCTCATCCAACATCAGTGCCTGACCTCATAAATGCTCTACAAAACGAATGTACACAAATTCCCACAAAAACACTCCAAAATATTGTTTTTATATTTAGATACAATGTCATTGAAGGTTTGGCCCAATACCTTTGTCCATATAGTGTACATATTGTGTGATTGTCAGTACTGAGCATACAACTATACACTGAATGCACTGAGCTTTCAGTGATTACATAAGGACCAAATTGTAATTTTGATTAATATTTGATTCATTCTACAGCCTTAGGGATGAATCATTAAATAGTTTGGTTCTTGTATAGTACACTTACATCACCATGCACTCTAAATTAAAAAGCTGAAATAGGAAACATAATTAGCTGCAGTCATCTGTGGCTTAAATTTAAAATTTGCCTCATGATTTTATGAGGCGTTGCTGTGCAGTTGTCTGATGGGGTCACAAAACATTTTCAAAAATCTCATTACCACGAAAAAAAAAAAAAAAAAAAACACAACAGCAGTACCCGCTCAAGAAACCAGCTCAAACACGTGATGTTTACATTCCACCATGCTGTTTTAGTGACTCTCTGTACCAGCGGTACAACCAGACCACCTCAGATGCACAAGACTTTTCAGGTTATATTTAACAGAATTTTAGAAGTATATAAATGTACTGTGTATAAATGCTTGCACTGTAAATCAGAGGATATCTGCAAATAAATATATTCACTGGTGCATGTACACTACTGTTCAAAAGTTTGGAGTCACTTGCAAATTTCTTTGTTTTTGTTTAGTGATTTATTTTCTACATTCTACAACAATACT
>JAQMYJ010000010.1:18675931-18686463 GCA_030014305.1 Clarias laeviceps | reverse complement strand
GGATGTTGATTATACCAGTAAGAGACGAGCACCAAGACCCAGCAGGGGAGACGATTACCCACAATTCCGCAGTGCAAAAGAGAAAAAACATCGACTCAGTTGTGATCACGTGACGCTCGGCCTCAAAACAAGAAGCGCATGCGTGATACATGATACTCGATGCTCGTAAACCAAGACTTGTTCGTTTTTCAAGTCAAAATTTATTTAAAAAAAATATCTTTGCTCGGCTCGCGGACACTCGCAAACCGCGTTAATCACAATCCGAGGTTTCAATGTAATTGTTTATATGTAAGAAGGCAAGAAAAAAAGAAAAGGACAAAGGAAGAGAGTAAAAGAAGTATGAACTAAAAGATCAAAAAGGAAGTGTGATGAAGGAAGCATGGAAGAGAATGGAAAAAAAAAAGGGGGGGAAAGAAAGAAAATTGGTGGAGAAAAAAAATTTACTTACAATATTACTGAGCAGGCTTAAATTAGTCGTTTTTTTTCAGAAGTGAATTATAAAGAAACTCATGACATTCAGGTAAAAAGCAAATGAATGGGTGAAAGAGGATAAAGAAGAGGAAGAAAAAGATGAGAGAAAGTAAGGAGGATGGAAATTAAAATCAATATGTACTGGTAAAGGGTTAAACAGTGTTCTCAGTGTAAAACAGACTTTCAGAAACACCTCTGTGTTCAAGAAGGCACTTAATGGAGATAAAACTTAATTAGGAACACAGCCATATTTTAAGATGCTCTTGAAGGAGCTTGTTTTAAAGAGAAACCAATCGCACCATTCTTACTGGAACTTAAGACAAAAAACATAATAGATCTAAAAATCGCGCACTGATACGAGAACCCCAACCACTACCTTACACAAAAAAAAATAAAAACCCAATTATGAGGGTCGTTCAACTTAAACATTGGGAATAAAAGCGATTGACATTTACAGATTTCAAGCACAGCACAGTGTGGTGATTTATAGAGAAATAAAAGGAACTTATACTGAGATGTATCAAAGTTCTGTTATTCTGCAGAATAAAATATCCCGGTTTGACTGGAACACTTTATTACCCACAGATAGTGTCAGATTTTCGAAATTAAAAATATTAAAAAGGAGCCCAATTATTAACTTGTTCAAAGGAAGAAGGTACTGATCTTTCTTTAAACAACAGTACATGCGCACACGAACATGTGAAAACAATATTAAAAATGTTTTAAATTCAACTATGTATTAAATATTTAATTTGTAAAAAAAAAACAATAATAATAATAAACACTGGAAACTTTGAAAGAAGTTTAAAACATGGGTAAAATCCTTGCCGAAATGTTCAAGTTCAACCGGTACTAAATGAAAAACCGAGTTCTGGGACACCGCTTGCAATCTTGGTTTCTGCCAGGCTGCAGCATTAATTTAACATGTTTTTCATTTGTTTGGCCAATTGAATTAAATGTTAAGTTAAAGAAAATCCATTGCTTAAAAACAAAGTTCAATAAGTCCATGGCATTTCCAGAGGCAAAGAGTAATCATGTTCCAAACTCAATTTGACATTTTGACACCTTTACACAAGTCATTGTTTTGAAAGAGGCAAGTCGATAAACTGTTTTGCTATGACCCAGAGTTAAAAGTAAGATATCTGGAGCACAGCCTGTTAAGATATTTAGTTATGGCAAGAAATGCTGAAAAGCGTGAGATTAGAGTCACCGACAAACATATTTTAAAAAAAGGCTGTTAAGTAATACTGCAGTAACTGAACAGATTTGGACTCCTGTCAGTTTAAAAATAAAAGAAATTCTAAAACACCAAATCATTCAGAAATCAATTTTATTTCCAGTTACATTTAAACACTGTTGCACATCCAGACAGATTTATATACTGATATTTCTACAGATCGCTTCATCCAGTATGTTGGAACTTCCACACTCCTGTACAGGCCGGGACAAGTGCAATACGTCTGTCGGCGCACACACACAGCATTGTCACCGATCCCAACCTGCACAGCAAAGGGACAAGGAGGACAGGCCCGGACGCAGAGTCTCGAGCAGCCGCTGCTGCGCTCAGTTTTGCATGGATTTGCACAGCGAACGTAAAGACAAGCAGAATGCAAACCAGCAAAACTGAGCGAGTAACAGCGCAGTCAGGGCGAGGATCACGGCTGTGTGAAATTACATGGTCCTAAGTGAGAAGAATAACCATAATGCACTACGAATGAAGAGGGGTTGAGAGAAATGGGATAAAGCATAGAGGGGAAAAAAACAAAAGGGAAAGAAAATGGAGAACAGAAAAGAAGAAAGGAGTGATTGTGAACAAGACATGATGTGAACATGATTTAAAAACACTGGACATGTTCTCAGCAAACAGGAAGTGATGCGGCACACCGAGGAGAGTCGCTTTGAAGCTGGAAGTACTTCAAGTGCTCACACTGCAGTAGATCGCTCACACACTACCTGCACTATAAGCACTTTAGCACTGCTCGAGCTTGGACCATGTGTCTCGGCCAGCGGGACGAAGAAGAAGCAGGTCGCTGTCAGTTTTGCATAGATTTGCACAACTCGTGTTTTCTTGTGGTGCAACTATGCAAAACTAGCCGAGATCTGCACAGAGCGGACGATGTGGGTTGGGGGGGATTGAGAGCGACGAGCGCGTCCGAGATGCCAGTTACGACCCCTCATGCCAGAAGGAGCACTTAGGGCAGTAGGTGCTAGTCTACTTCACTATCTGCACTAGATGCACCTTAGCACAAAGCCGCACAGGAGCGCTCGCAAGTTCCCTCGCCGAGATGAGACGATGAGCCGCCACGCTAGGGCCGACGTATCGCTAGAAGTGCCTCCACTGCAGTAGATATGTCTTATTACTACCTGCACTGTAAGCACTTTGGCAATACGCAGGCATATACACACACATGATGGTCACTGGGATGATGAAGGAACCTTGGGTCAGACCTGAAGACTGGAAACAGACAGAAAAGAAGCAGAAATTAACGGTTTGTGTTACAAACATGTGCTTCAAATTTCACGTGTTGAGTCATTCATAATGAATAACGAGCTAGTTTCTTATTTATCTCTGCCAATTTTGTAATTATTAAGGATATTTTGTTGAAAACGCCTCAATTTAAAGTTAAACTCAGAAAGCACGAGTGAGCAGCAAGGAGAGCGCGCCGTGCGTTGGAATACCGCGCATGCGCAGTCGGCGTGAAGAAAGAAATCTCACGCATGCGCGCTCACCCATCCCCCTCATGATAAACGGTTAACATGGCGCCGGTGAGCTCGTTAGCCGAATGCTTAATCATTAGCGTGTCAACATTCGTCCACGTTCAAAACCGCTCTCCGTATTACACAACAAGTATGTGTAAAAAAAATATGTACAACATGTTGACGTTCGCAAGGGCGAGACGAAACCGCAATAACTTTAGTCCGTGTTGTTGCCACAGCGCTAAGCTAATGCTAGCTGGCTAATGCTAACGGCTAGCGTGTTACGAAGCAAGCACGCCAAAAAGCACCACAGCTGTACAGTGGGGAAACAATTATATACATAAAATATATACATCACACAGATTTGGGTTGGGTAAAAAACTGCTGATAAGAAATTAAGTATTTACGATGAACAAACTGGTTAAGGGTAACGAAACTAGATAGTTAGCTCGTTAACTCCATAGTTAAAACAAGCACCGTCTCGACTCTCAAGACAAGTCTTTTTCATTAAAGACACAATCATAACTCATTAAATTACTAAAATATATTTTTAATTATTTAATCCCGCGCGACACTTTGGCGTTGCCTAGCACTGGTTGCTAAGCTGCTGCTGCGGTGGTGGTGGGGCGCGCGCGGCCTACGGAAGCTGCTCCCCATGCGCTGCTTCGCTGTTCACCGCGCGCGCTTTGTTCTGTTAACAATAAACACGCACAAAAAGCGCGTTAAAAAACACTAAAACAAAAATCTCGATAACGCGTCATAGGATCGGCTTTTCGCGGGAGTGCACCGGAGCTCGGAGGGTTGTTTAAGTTGCAAGGGGTAACGGTGCAAGGTTTTTCAAATCTCCCCCCCTTCATGTTCTCATGGAGGAGCAGAGAGAGGGCGACCATGCGCCAGTCTTTACTACACTGTTTTCATCAGCCATAGTTGCGTTTTCTACACGCCGCCCCGTGCGCGCATGAGATCTCCCGCCGCGCTCGAGATCAATCATTTAAAACAAAAAAAAAATTATAAACACACGGGTCGTACTCGTGTAGGATAACGCACGCGACAACAGGTACCCGTGAATAAGGCAGAGTAAAGCCACCAGCTCACACACTGTGAAATCCACCATGTTCAACACACACCACACACATACACACACTTACCCCCGTTAATTGCCGACGTTCGGGCCCAAAAAAAAACGTGCACCGCAAACTTTTACACGCCGGAGCGAAGAGCACGCGCCCCGAAGCCGCACCGCACCGGAAATATTGACCCAAAGCAGTTTGTAGGTCGTAGTAAAACTGAGAAAGTGGCGCGAAGGAAAAAAGCTGCGTAAACCATGTGCTGAATGAAGGGCGGATCCCGTGATATACGCCCAGCCCCCTCACCTCATTAGCATAAACACTACTTCCGGTCGGAACGTAAATAACATCCCATCAGTCTCGTGTCTATCTTTTTTTTAATGTACTTGTTTGCACGTGCGTGTGATTTCATAATCTGTGTTATTTCTGTAAACACACACTTTCCTTTGAATGTGTCCAAACTGCAGCCCCATCTTCATCATAAACTAAACCTAAACATCTTCAAATCTATACACTTCAAACATCAAGCAGATTTGGATTAAAGTGTAAAACTGACTAAAGAGTAGATTATCATACCATACAATTCCCGAGCACACACACTCTCAATAAGCACACACTCCCTAAAATCACACACTCGTTACAATCATATACTTACTGTAATCACACTCACACTCAGTATAATCAGACATAAAGTAGATCATATTCATCACACTCACTATAATTAAACAATTATTATAATCATACATTTATTACAATCGTACACTCACTATAATCACACACTTACTACAATCGTACACTCACTATAATCACACAGTTATTGTAATCGTACACTCACTATAATCTCACAGTTATTGTAATTAAACACCCACTATAATTACACTCACTAAAATCACACACTCATAATCAAACACTTCTTTCTTATAATTATATGCTCTCCATAATCACAAACATAATACTGCACTATAATACACACTCACCTTTCACAGACTTATTATAATCACACACTCACTATCATTACATACATCTAATAATCACACACAAATTATAATTGCACATTCATTATAATCACGTGCTTATTATAATCACACAATCACCATAAATACACACTAATGATAGGCAAACACTTATAATTACACCCTCACACCAAACAAACTCTTCGTTTTCTTATAAACACATACACTCTATGATCACACGCCCATTATAAAATAAGACTTCTTATAATCACACATTCATTGTAATCACAATTCACTACAGTCACACATTATAATCAAACACTTATTATAAATACATACTCAGCGCCTATAACTGTACACACTAGAGTACACTCACCGAAATCATATATTCCCTATTATCACACTTATTACAGTCACACACTGGCTGTAGTCATACACTGATTACTGCACTCACTATAAATTCACACTCACCTTTCATAGACTTATTATAATCAAACACTCACTATAAACACACACCCATTATAATTAGATAAATAAAGTTAAATAATCACACTGATTATAATTACTCATTTTATTATAATCAAAGATTTATAATCACATGCTTATTATAATCACACACTCACTGTAAATACACATTAATTATAGGCGAACACTTTTAATTACACACTCACTGTAATCACACACTTATTACAATCAAACACATTTTATAATCACATACTCTCTATAATCACACCTATTAAAAAATAAGGCTTCTTATAATCACACTCCGTAAGCACACTAATTCTAATCAAAAACGTATCGTAATCACACTTGGGTTATTGGCGGAAATATATATTCCATTGTCTGGTTTTCTCCTTGAACAATGGTGTGACCTGCCCCAGTAGTTCTTGATGCACCCACCCACAATGGCTAGGCAAGTTTTCCAGAATCACAGCAGAAAATTAAAACACAACGTTCAATTGACTAACAGGAAAGGTGAGTGGGCCTGACGAGACGCTGCGTAAACAAGATGAAACTCAAAATTCAAACTTCACCTTCTCATTATAATCACACATTCACTGTAATCACAATTCACTACAATAACACACACACACACACATTAAAATCAAACAATTACTGTAATCACACACTCTTCATAGTGTATTGTTCATTCTGTTTGACTTGCTCCAGTAGTTTATTAAGCCTTTCTTATTATTGTCTCGCAAAGTTTTATTCCTGTTCCTGTCTTACAGGTTTCTGATCCTGACAAGCAACTTTGACTGCTGGATCATTACAGCCCAATATAGCCAAGGTGGATCGAGCATCTTCAATTCCTTATTCCAATGTGGTGAGTGATTCGCAATTAATTTTTTTACTGCCTGTATAGATATATCACTTACAAGAGTTTCTATTTATCACTACACTGCTTGACTGCTTGATGTGGCAGGCAATTTTATTGATCGAGCTTTCAGCATGCAAATCCAAATAACCCTGTGCGAACTAATCCCACTTCCGAGCCATTTTGCAGTGCAAGCACCGGGACAGCACACCCATGGGGAGTGGGTGGTTGGTCATCAATCACTGCAAAGAGCCCACGTTACAAGTAGGAATGCTACTTGATTTGAATCTATCCTTCCTGGTCTTGGTCACCTCAAAATGTCCAGTTATCTTGAGATCCCCTTGGATGTTCCAGCACGATGCCTTAATGTCTTGGAAGAATATGGAGCTTGTACAGTACTTTGCCAAGCCTCTCATTTTTGTTGGTCTGCGATTACTGTACCATCAACCCCAGTGCATGTTGTCAATCCTCATGAGTATCAAAAGCCAGTGTTCTTCCCCCTCACTGCCTGATGATTGTGCAATTGAACTGCTTGCAGAAGCTACGCCCCCTCATCACAAAGTGTATCCTCTTTTACAGAAAGGAGCAACAGCCATGGAGGGATATATCACAAAGGATGTATCCATCCATGCATCCAACCATGCTTGACCTGTAAATATCGCCTAGGGCTTTCTTTGGATTGCATGGTTTTCCAATGCCTCATAAAAGATCTGCTCAGAGATATGTTTGGAAGATGTGTCATCACCAATATAGATGCTGTACTTATTTATTCTCCAGACCTACCCACTCATGTGGGACATGTCAAGAAGATTTTGTCACACCTGTTATATTATCACACTCATTCACACACCCATCGTCTATACCGCTTTATCCTGTATACATGGTCGCAGGGCCTGAAACCTATTCCAGAAGAGTTAGAGCATGGGGCGGGGTACACCCTGGACAGGGTGCCAATCCATCACAGGACACACACACTCAGACACTACAGGCAATTTGGAAAGGCCAGTTAGCATAATCTTCATGTATTTGGACTGTGAGAGGAAACCGGAGTACCAAAAGGAAACCCACCAAGCATGGGGAGAACATGCAAACTCCATGCACACAGACACCAAGGTGTGAATCGAGCCCAGATACTGGAGGTGCAATGCGACAGTGCTAACCACTAAGACACCGTGATGCCTGCTAAATCATAAATTATATAAAAGGGGAAAACTGTGAATTCAGTAGTATTACTGGGTTATGTTTTTGTTTCTCAAGGGGTTATGATGGATCAGATTTAGGTTGTAAAGAGTTACAGCTATTTAAACATTTTGCCAACTTTTATCTCCGGTTTATTCAAGGGATCAGTATGAAAGCTGGGAAGCTGGGAATGGAGCTACAATATAGGCATTTGAGGGGGCTGGAGGGGGCCCAACATCCATTCCTGATTTATACTGACCACCAAAACTAGGTAAAGAATGCTAAACCTCTGAATGCATGGCAAGCTAGATTCCTTCAGAATATTTGATTTTGCCATTAAGTTACCAGCCAGGGTCCAAGAACACTAAAAAGCTAATGCACTGTCTCGCCAATATCCCAGTATACCCAGAGAAACCACAGACAAATTTATATTGCCAGCATCACACATCATCTGAGCAATCATCTGGGACTTTTACTAGGGAATTAACCATGTTCCCATGAATAGTGTTGCCGGGCATTGCCAGGAAGGTGTGTGCCACGCCAGTTAAGATATCATCTTATGACTTGGACTCATACCTCTCCAGCTATGGGGCACCCAGACTTTATGGAGAAATTGGGAGTCTTGGCTTAATGACTGGTTACATTCACCAAGCCCATGGCCAGGTCAATCAGGCCAACCAAGATGTTGGACATTTTTTGTAGACTTTTTATGCCAAGCACCCTTATCCTTTATTTAATCACATGCTTATTATAATCACACACTCACTATAATCACACACTCACAATTTTTACACATCCACTATATTCACACACTCGCTATAATCACACATTCACGATAATCACACATTTTCACACATTTCACTCATGTTAAATTTACCCTGCGTCTGTTTGTGCTCTGCCTCCTTTCAGCCAATGTGATTGTGATCAATCCAGGAATACTGCCAAGACCTTAATAATTATATTCCACCTAAGATTTGAAAGCACACCTTCAGTCACTAAGCCATGAAGTAAATCTCTTCTTTTCTGCTTTATATAACAATGATAACTGTTCAACTCTTTTCAGTATTAGTGGCCGTTTTCAGGATTCGTCATGGAGTTAATGAAGTGAGAATGAAAATGTGTCATACAAAAAGGAAAATGTTTATATAATGTTTTCCCCCAAATGTTAAAAAATATTCCTTTTTTTATTCCTTACTTCTCTCCTTGAATAAATATGGCTGTTCTAACAATCTATGTTTTAATGATCAGAGCTATTGTGTTTTTTTTTCTCTCCAGTCCATGAAGAAATGTGCTTTTTGGATTTGGTAAATATTTATGTACAATCACAAAATGCACAGCATGCAGCCATTTGATGGAACGGTAATTATTTAGTTATGATTTATAACAATCAATCAATCAATCAATCAATAAATAGGTCCTATATTCTGAACTGTCATTATTTAAAAAATAAATTTTTATGGTTTTGTTGTTTGTTTGTTTGGGTGTTTGATGGATAGCTGGTACTTTGCTAAAGTACTCTATAATCACACACTTATTATAATCACAAACTCATTATAATCACACACTCATTATAATAACATTAATATAATCAAACACTCTTTATAATCACACACACATTATAATTACTCTCTCACTCTAATCAAACACTAAAATCACACACTCATTATAATCCCAACATAACTCTCGCTATAATCACACAGTCTTCATGAATTGTCTCATGAATGTGACATAGTCTTACTCATTGTAAGCACACACTTATTAGACACAATTATTATAATCACACATTCATTATAATCACACACTCAATATATAATATTGAACAAAATAAACAACATGGAACCATTTGCTTCAATAAATAATTAAATAAATAAATAAATAAATAAATAAGAGTTTAGGTCCTTATTCATTTTTATATAAAGGAAATGCCTTTACAAAAAAAAGTTAATTCATATATATTTTTTTTCATTTTATTTATTCATTCATTTCTTTCTTTCTTTTTTTCTTTCTTTCTTTCTCTTTTTCCTACTTTGTTTTTCTATGTTCGTTCCTGAGATTTACATTGCAGACATTTGTACAATTAAAGTAACTGCAAGTACCATAGATAACAATGTTCTCAGAAAATCCTATAAACCTGAAGCTGGGGAATGAATAAATAAATAAATAAATAAATAAACCTTCCAACAACTTTAATGCTCAGAAAATATTCCACTAATCTCGAATTGTGACATGGGAAACATCAGGAAACGTCACACACCCAGAGCAGAACAAAGATGTCCTTCAGCTCAGAATGACTGAACTGTAGATCCGAGAGGATTCCCAGTGGCAGCAAGGTGGTGACCTACTTGTTGCGGGCAGGTATGCTCTGAGCCGCATACTGACACACACACACACACACACACACACACACACACACACACACACACATACTGTATACCGGTAGATATTGATCACATTCCTGCCTCCTCTACATGATCCCTCATTGCTTGATTGATTCCAGGCTGGTCACATGACAAATGCATAGATTTACAGTTAGACCTCAATCAATACAGACAGCAAGAATAAATAAATAAGTAAACAAACAAACATTGAAGTGGAAAAGGTCAGGTGAAAGATGAGAAAGATTTTTGGAAGAAAACACAAGTAATCACAACAAACTTCATTAAATGAACTGCATCAAGAAATTTTCCAAGAATCAAAGTGATGTTTATAAACTACTAATTTGTCCCTTTTATGTGTGTTTTCTTTAAACTTGACATTCGTTAGACTTCAAATTCAAATTTCAAATTCAAATTCAAATTTTATTTGTCACATACACAGTCATACACAGTACGATATGCAGTGAAATGC
>JAQMYJ010000010.1:18629284-18663283 GCA_030014305.1 Clarias laeviceps | reverse complement strand
TGGTCTTGGCCATAGTGGAGTTTGGAGTGTGACTGTTTGAGGTTGTGGACAGGTGTCTTTTATACTGATAACGAGTTAAAAAAAATGCCATTAATACAGATACTAATACATCTTTTTAAGTGGGAGAACTTGCACAATTGGTGGCTGACTAAATACGTTTTTGCCCCACTGTGTATGTATGTATGTATATATATATATATATATATATATATATAGTTGTTGGCTTAGTGGTTAGTACCATCACTTTGCACCTCCAGGGTCTGGGTTTGATTCCCGTTCCTGGTGTCTGTGTGCATAGAGTTTGCATGTTCTCCCTGTGCTTGGTGGGTTTCCTCTGGGTATTCTGGTTCACTTCCACAGTCCAAAAACATACGGATTAATCAAATTTGCGTTCCCAAATTGCCCGTATTGTGTGAGTGTGTGCATATGTGCCCTGTGATGGATTGGCACCCTGCCCTAAGTCTCCTGGGACAGGCTCCAGATGAGCCTGTATACAGGATAAAGCGGTATAGAAGACGATTGAGTGAGTTTTATATCTGTAACAAACTTTGAGCCATGTTGATGAACAATGATGTTTAGTTCATGAATGAATCAATTATGTCATTTATTGTTATTTAAGTCACATGCAGGTCAGTGGTGGCTCAGAGGATTAAGGCACTAAGTTACTGATCAGAAGAATGACAGTTTGATCCCCAGCTCCACCAGGTTGCCACTGTTGGGACTTTGCGCAAGGCCTTTAACCCTATCTGCTCCAGGGGCGCTGTATCATGGCTGACCTTGCACTCTGACCCCGGTTACACTGGGATATGCGAAGGAGGAATTTCACTGTGCAGTAATGTATATGTGACAAATAATGGCTGAATGTATAGCTTAACTTATATGTCATGCCATATTGACCCCAAGCCTTTCATGTCCTTTGGTCAGTGAGGAATGAAGGAGTACCATCATGTTTTGTGAACGGTATTGTTGGGGACGTGTGAGAGAATAATAATTATTGAAAGTAGAAGAAGTATGAGGAATAACAATACAATATTCACTTTGCAAGGTCTCCTCAGGTTCCTAGGAGAGTTCTGTCTCCACCAGAAAAAAAAAAAATCACATTCAATTCATTCCCCATATAGTTTTTGACAACATCAGAAACAAATGCTCAGTGCACCTCCAGGGCATGGAAGATCTCCACAAACCTCACTATGGGAATGAATTCCATTGAGCACACGAGGCATAACATCACGCATTGATTGAGAGCAGCTTACATGAGGCACATTTTCAGTTTGTGTGGTTGTTTATAATTAATAATTGCTCATATATCAGCAGTGTGTAAGTGCATAAACTCATCAGGCTGATTAATGAGGCTTTGAGTGATGTCACACTTTGATGAATCTGATTGAGGTCCTCATTGATCAGCTAAATGTCAGCTGTCAGACACACAGCCTCGAGGAGGATCTGAAATGTGCACACATACAAACACACACACAATGAAATTTAAAGAAAAAGCAAGTGTGTGTGTGTGTGTGTGTGTGTGTGTGTGTGTTTGATGTTTCTCATCTTCCTTGAGACTGTGCAATGCAATGATTGATCAGCAGCTCAATCAATTTATCTCAAAATCACAAAAAACACAGATTTCAGATTCACCCTCAAAACCCAGCTGGAATTACATATCGATCTGAAATAATAATATCTCAGCTCTGATAAAAACAGATAGAAACATGTGCTCGGGCAAGGTGACTGAAGGAGATTGAAGAAATTACAAGCAGTCACTAGATGGCAGTAAGTGTACATGGTTGTGATGGGTCTTTCCTCCATCTCTCACTTTGTCTCTGTTTGTCTTGATTTAACCTATTGATATTGAGCTTGAGGAGCTTTGAGTCAAATGTAATCATTCAAATAGCAAACATGGTCACTTGATCATCACACGTGACCATTTTGTCTTTTTTCCCTGTCTATTGTTTAGGACATTATTGTTTAATGTTGGACTACGCAGTAGACAATATAGAGAGTAGCGACATACTGTATAAAGCATTGAAAGTATATGGACCAAGACTTACAGTATAAGGCGCTGGAACAATATGGCTTAGGCAATATAAGGACGTGGCATATAATACACTGGAAGTACAGGGGACAATACTTTTGAAAGTGGGACCACGGGATTTTGGAAATATAGGGAACGAGGATGCTGAAAAATATAGGGTCCAAGATTTGGCACTTAAAACATTTTGTTATGGAAATATTGGGACCTGACTTATGACACTATAACCACAAGGCTTTGGCAAGATAGGGGCTTAGAAATATATGAACAAAGGCTGATAGGACTCCCAAATACAAAGACCTAACATACATGTATAGGGCACTGGAACTATAGGGACTGATACTTATGATACTGGAATCCTAGGGCTTTGGCAATATAAGCACCTGACTTATATGACGCTAGAAATGTATAGAGCAAGTCAATAGCAAATTTAAATGACAGGGCTTTGAAAGTATAGGGACCAGACTTATAGGGCACAGGAAATATAGGGACCAAGACTAAAATGGCACAACAGGGTTTGGGAAATATAGAGTCCTGCCTTAAAGGATACTGGAAATAAAGGTACTGAGACGTATGGCATTGGAAACACAGGGCTCTAGAAATATAGGCACTTGACATTTTTTCGCATTGGAAATGTAGGGACCAATACTTATAAGACACTGGTATGACAAGGCATTGAAAGTATAGTGGCCTGACTTATAGGGCACTGAAAATATGAGCATCAAGGTCTATGACACAGGACCCACATGGCTCTGGAAATTTAGGGACCTGACATATGGACCAAGGACACTCGAATGACAGGGCTTTACAAAAAAAATTGGGACCAGATATATAGGCCACAGGAACAACCTTGTGCTGGCACTATAAAGGCCTGACGTATAGGGTATGGGAAATACAGGGACCAAGACTAATATAGCACTAGAACTACAGGGTTTTGGAAACATAGTGACCTGCCTTACAGGGCACTGGAAAGATGGGAACCAAGACTTGTGACAGTGGAACCACAGAATATAAGGACCTGCCATGTAGGCCACTGGGACGATAGGGTCCTTAACATGATGTTCAATGGGAATAAGTGACACAGACCTGTAGGACACTAGGGCTTATAAGGAGCAGGAACTGATATATGGGACTAATAAAAAAAAAAGGGTCATGGATTTATAGAGCACTCAAAACCACAGTGCTCAAGAAATTTAGGGCACCGGAAACATAGGTTCCTGGACATAGGGCACTGACATCATCATAACATTCTAAATGTATTAGAAGCTGGGTTTTAGGGAACTGAGAAGAAGGGATCTGAGCTTATGGGGCACTGGGAAAAGAAAAACTAAATTATAGGACACTGGGAAAACATGGACTAGGACTTATAGGAAATTTGGAACATTGGGTGCTGGACTTTGAAGGCACTAAAAACATAATCATAAAAGGCAATGGGAACTTTGTAGGAACACTAAAAAGACACGGCTCTGGAACTATAGGGTGCTGGAAATACCAAACCTTGGACATATAGAGCAGGTGGAACAACGGGTTATGGCCTTATTGGATCCTGAGAATAAAGGATTCTGAATTCCACTGGGATTGAACACTAAGCCTTGTGATGCGGGAATGTGAAGCTTTATAAATTCCGGCTGTAGGAAACAAAGGGTGTTATTATAAAATCCTGAGCACACCAGACAAAAAACCAGGACACTTTCCAGTGCTACAAGCACACGTGTGATGGAAGGAAGACAATATTTTTAAACACACTACTGCCTCATTTCTGGAGGAACTGATTGGAAAAAAAGACAAATATGTTATTGAATATGCAACTCTTGGTTGTTTTTCTCCTGCTATTATGTTTTTTTTATTTTTTTATCATTCAATCTATCCCACAGGCAGCATTACAATATGCTGAACAATTGAGTGTGTGTGCATTCTGTGTATATCCCATACTTCTGCTGAATCTCTACTAAGTTGGATGATCTGGTAAATGGTTTTTGCTATTGTGTTACAATTTCAGTTTGTATTCCTTTGTAAAATCCAAATATCTGCAGGCTTGTGTTATTAAGATAAAGAAAAGACTTTAAGCAGACAAAGGACAATTCCGATATTGTCAGAAGAAAGACTACATTAATAATTAGCAGTAAAAAGATAACAAAATTGAACCCAGACATTCGGCTTGGTTCATCAAAACTAGATTTTATGCTAATAAAAGCAACAAAAAAAGGGTCAGCTAGTGCATTTTATCAGCAGCTGTACAATGCCGGAGAGGGATATCAGCTGGCCAGAGGGCAGGGCATGGTTGAATAGCTCTGGTTATTTCTGCCAGAGGGCAGGGGTTGGTTCCAGTGTTGAATTCTGGTTCAGCACTTTAGTTATCAATGCTTGACAAACATTTACAGTACATTTTTGTAATGTCACAAAAATGGCTCTTGTATTGTTTTATCATTTTCATCTGATTCATTGAGGAGATTAGCAAACACCGCTGAATGCTCATGCTGCATACTTAATGAAACTCCTTTCTCATGTTGTTGATATGTAATATGTCTCTGTAGCTTTCTTCGGCTAATATACTGTATATGAAAGAAAAATAACAACTCAAGTGAATCTTTACTGCGTTGGTGTTTGGTGTCGAAACCTGAGGGTCCATTTTTATTTTATGGGCTTTGTCTCGAGTGACCATAAACATAACATCTGGTTTATAACGATGCACTCAGATACAAATGACTTGTGAAAAGTGTTTAGAACTTGACTCGAGTGCTGCTGATTAAGTTGTTTGATATGAATGAAGTAAAACTATAAGCATGAGGGGATGAAGTAAGACCATTAATTTGTAACATAATTTCAGGAAACATTAATATTATGAGGGGCGTTCATGTCAAACTGGGACTTTAAATTGTCCAGAATAACAGAATGTTATGAGGGTAAAAACTCTCTTTATTTCTCTATACAATC
The DNA here is from genome assembly GCA_030014305.1 of Clarias laeviceps. Taxonomy (NCBI): domain Eukaryota; kingdom Metazoa; phylum Chordata; class Actinopteri; order Siluriformes; family Clariidae; genus Clarias; species Clarias laeviceps. The sequence goes on along the minus strand of JAQMYJ010000010.1, from coordinate 18,658,323 downwards.
CCTTGCTACGCTAATTCACTTATCCTAGCGTTTCACTAGTGCCTGGATATCGTCAAGGTAAAAAGAGTTCTCAGTATTTCTGAGCCATGATTGGACTGCCTGCTTCACGTTTGAAACGCTGGCCTCCCAGGAACTCCGTTAATGGCCCAACCATGTGGAAATAGCTTGGAGCGCGGTCAGGACTGTACAGAGGATGTGGCAATAACTCCCAGCTGAGTTCATGTAAAGTGGTGTTGGTGAATAATTGTGTGTATACAGTTCCCACAGACAGGCGTGCCTCTTCCACACGCTGACAAAACCTTATCTATTGTGTGCTTCAAGTCTTCTGTAAATGTCAGATGTTGATTTTATACCTTCATTTACCAGAAATTTCATTTCAATTTCTTTTTGACTTTAGCTTAATAAGCATTTAGTTTAAAAATAACCTAGAGAAAACATCTACACCCCAATCAACATTTAAGTTTAATCTGTAGCCTAAGGTTGCTAGCTAATATTAGCTAATTAGTAGTTAGCTAACTACATTAATATTCCATAAAATATAGTAGTGTCAGACATGTGCTGTTTCTATACATATCAGTGTAATGCATAAATATGCGGAAAATTTTATATATACTTTTTCTACCTTAAAAGTGGCATATTTTACTATTTTTTTTAACAAGTTAACGCAGGTCTCTGTGCTTCCCTAAAGTGTGTTTGTTTGCCAGGGGAGGGGTACCTTATTATTTGAGGTCATAGTAAGGGGCTTATTTTACTTATTTTTTGTTTGTACACTTCATGCACTCTGGAATTTTGTACACTAGGTCTACTTAAAATAATGTGATGTTATTTTCTGGACTACTCAGGTGATTCCAATTTGATATAATGTATTAATAAATATAAACTTCTTAACTACCTAAGTCAGCTTCTCAGTGTGAAGGTGAACTGAGGTGACTTTCAAAGTCCCACCCACTATGATGGTCGAAGTATGAACTGTTTTATAATCTTATATAAAACAGTATAATCAGGGGACCAGGATGGAGAACTGTGTGATAAAATTGCTAATTTCAGGGTGAGTGAAGAACTGTTGCATCACAACTGGATTGAAGGTTTCCCTGTTTCAAATAACAAGATATTCCGCTTACATGTACTTAGACCCCTCCCGACATGTCAAACGGACCTCCTTTGAAATTTATCAGTCGTTATAACTTTACCTCATGTTAAAAGACCCCGGGTTTTATCAGCACCAGACAGAAAGCTGAGTAGAAAAAAAAAGATCAAGGCTTCACAGTTGTAGCTCCGGGCAAAATGATCCAACAATGAAAGTGCCAGAATTTTGAACCTGACACAAAAAGGAGGTGTTTGATATCCAGTGGTACTCATTTCTGCCGGAAATCCTTCTTCTAAAATGTTCCAGGGGTTGTGTCCCTTGTGTGTGTGTGTGTGTGTTTGTGTGTGTGTGTGTGTGTGTGTGTATGCGCTCACTGCGGTAAAAGAAAAAATTCACACAGCATAAAATAAGCTAAACAACGAAAGTTTGATTTGTCTTAACTGTTAAATGGAATTACAGCTCAATATTTGGCATTCATACATTTATAGCAACTTAACAAAGCGTCTGAGGTACAGTAAATATCGATGTTCTAGATGATTCTATCTCACTTTGTCTTCACAAGAATAGAAGCTTGTTTAGCCTTAATTGCGAAATGGAATTACAGCTCAATATTTGGCATATTTGTTGTTTGTACTTTTCTAGCAAATGAAGTAAATGTTGATGTTCTAGATGGTTCTGTCTCACTTTGTTTTTACATTGCCAATATTAATTAATTTGTCAGATAAACCTTTGATATTGCTATTATGTTTAAATTTTAAATTAAAACATACGTTAGTTATACTATGTATAGTGAAAAATATCATCTTTTCCAGTAATCTCCATTACTTATATTTAGTTGTGGTTCTGTAGCATATTGTAACTAATGTTAGTTATTGCATCAGAATGTTCCTTGTATTGTAAAAGAGTAGGACACACACACACACACACACACACAGTCCATACAGTACTCTGCAAAATGAGGTCTTGTATTGAATGAGAGGCAGACCAAATACACACACACACACACACACACACACACACACACACACACACACTTACTTGACTTAATGAATCTTTCATAATTCTTTTATTCCACCTTCACCTTGACATGCTCTTTTAAATTCGAAATGTGGAAAAGTTAAATGGTGGATAACATCATGACAAGTGCATAGAACAATCAGTGCTACTTTGTGGGGTCTGTTCCAATATCCATAGTGTGTAGCTGATCTAAAAAGCTAGCTTCAGTGCAAAAGAAATAGTTTCAGGACACAGGGCACAAGCACACATACACACGACCAATCATACTCCCTAGGCTCAATTTGGAAAACCCAATCAACCTAGAACATGTCTTAGGACTGTTGGAGGAACTCTGAATACCTGGAGGAAAACCAGAAAACATGAAAAAAACATGCAGACGAGATTTGAACCCCCAGCCTTGGAGGTACAAAGCAACAGTGCTAACCCCTGAGTCGGTGAACCAATCTGCCCCCCAGCTGTGGACCTATATTTGGAAAACGTCTTCCTCCAATATTTTAAGCACCGCAATGTTCTTTCATGTTCTGACGTTTTTTTCCCCCTCCGTCACTCAGCCACTCTGCACTGTGAGTTCCAGCTTAAAGTCTCAGCATATTCTCCTTCTCTTCAGACCCCCATGACACGTCTCAGGATGAAGTGACGACGGAGGTGGGCTCGTCTCAGCAGGTGTCTTCTCACCCCCACATACATTTCCTCACGCTCTCTTCTCCTTTTCCTCTCCTTAGCAGCAGGATGTGTCACTGACGGGAAGGAATGAAAAAAAAAGAAGACAGAAATTCAACAAAATCCAGTTTCCAGGGCTGCGTTTCAATCGACGCAGGGTTTAAATGACTCAGCCATGACGCTCTCTGTCTTCTCCCTTGGAGAACCAGAAGCCTAGCTGATCAGATACACTTCCCTGCAAGACGTGAGGGATAGACGCAAATCACTTTAAACTGTCAAATGTGAAATTTACAGCCTTTTTATAGACACTGGTTGCAGCAAACTGTGTAGCAGATTGGAAATGTCACTGCTTTTCACAACAGTAAAACTTTTTTCAAATAATACTGTACCTTAATTATTTAAACAAAAATGATGCAAAATATTGTCTGATATTGATTTATTAGCAGAGCATCCTTTATTTGTTAAATGCATTTCAATTTAATTTGTTCAACGTAAGCTAGCTAGCTAAGTTAGAGCTGGCAACTCTCACCTAAACCACTAACAGCTAGCTATCAGTAGAAATAACCCACAGATGCTAGCAAGCACTAGGCTAAATAGTTAGCTAGCATGACGTAGCAATATAAACCTTTTAAGTCCATTGTACTATTATGCACTGTACAATAAATTAATAAATTAATAAATTTAATTGGAAGCAATATGAAAATGTTTTAGATAGTTAAAACTTAAAAAAAACAAAACCTAATGATAAAACTTAAAAGCCTAATGCTGCTTATGTAAAATTCGCACAAGAACTTAAGCAGTTTTTTCATGTGTCACTGGATGATTTGTACAACGTCTAACTACAAAATTAGCATGATATCACTCCACAATCTGTGACAGAATATTGACCCGTGCTAGTCAAAGCCTGTTTGACTCTCTGCTGAGGATAACAGACTGGAATTGAGCTGTGACCGATGTTATTTCCAGTGCCAGTTGCTTGATAATGCCACTCATTGCGTTTCCCTCATTTCCTCTTCTCCTTCCTTCATCCTCCGCTCCATCGTTCCCCGTCTGGGACCGCACGTTCAATTAAATACAATGAATTCTCCTCCATTATATTTCCTCAGAGACGTGCCTGATAGTGTCAGGTAATCGCCTCAAACCCTGAGGAGGCGGAGATGGAGAAAAGAAAAGGAAAGAGTGTGGCTAAATGCTAAGCTCTAGCAGGAAATGAAAACAGATAAGATCGTGAGGCGCAATAAGGAGCTGAGGTGTACACAGACCGAGATGAACAACAGATATTGAAATGAAAAACGACGAAGTTGGCAGAGTTAGCTTGTTTTATTTAGCAACCACGGTATGATGTGGCACTTTCTATGCTATGGTAAAGCCCATTAAATTATCACACACATTTTTGAGACACTATTTCTAAGCTAGCTCTTCAGGTTTTCTATATCAGATCAGGGCCACCATACAGAAATTGGCCAGCGACGTCTAACGTGCTTACTGGGTAGTGAGAAGAAAGGTTAATGTTAACAAAGGTAACCAATTAGCTAATTAACATGTAGCTGACTAGATGAATTAATGAATTAATACTATTATTTTGTACAGCTAAACCCCAGTATTTTATGCTAATCAAAACATCAAGTTGGCGAAGTTAAAAGGACACCAAGGTCTTGCTTGACTTTGCTTTTTTTTATTATTTTTTTTATGAAATCTTTTTAAAGCAAAGACAAAAAGTTGATTGGCAGTCATTAGCATTAAAATGGAAACTTAATAATTAATACATAATTCATGCTGAATATATAAACAGTGTATAAATATTAGCGTGCAATACGGTGCGCTCTCTTGCTAGCTTTATTGATTTTATTCATGGACTCCTTTACAGATGAACCTCAAGGTTTAATTAGCGTGGTCGGATTCTGCATTATTAGCTCATTAGTGGATTTATTAGATATTAATGCGTCCTCATACGAGGGGACGAGCGGTTGTCAGGGTGAGAGAGCTCATTGGAGACTGGGATTAGCATTTTGGAGGTCGAAATTAGCAGAAAAAAAAAGCAGACAAGTGGAAAGTAGTTCAAAAGAGTGCTCGCTTCATGATAGCAGAGATCAAAAAGAAACTTCAGAACAGAAATAAAACATGAAAAGAAGCCTGGCATGTGATTAAAAAATAATAGTGATTATGAAATACAGAGAGAGAGAGAGACAACATAAAATAAACATGTATATTTATTAGATGGTTTTTGAGCACAGAACGCTTGTGTTCACACTCATCAAAATGAACTAGACAAGTGCACGGTGTACTCGCACAGATCCAATCAGGAAAGCAAGCCAATGGTATCCAAACACAAGAAGTGGACCACTGTTTAGAATGCGACGTCATTAGTGCCACTTGTCTTTCCTAAAATCTCAGTGTGCATGTAACACGTGCCAATCTCATCCGCTGACCAACACAGGCATAGCTAGTGAAATAGGAAGCCAGTCAAGATCGTTTCTCTGGAAATTGTTCGTGAAAAATCAATAACATTAGGCATAGCGTAAAGATTGACTTCACTGTAGTCTCCACTGCCACATACTGTACCGTAGAGTGAAAATATAAAAAGAAAGTGTACCGAGTATAATAATAATGTGAACACTGGCCAGTGGGGGAGTGGGAAAGGTGTAGCAATCATACCTGGGCATGGTACAAATCAATTGTGCCTAATGTGAAAGTGGCCTTAATGTCCAGTGCTAAGCAATTAAATTACTATACATGTTGCTACAATATTTATGGACATTTTATGATTTCAACACATATTCCTAAGTTTATTCATTATTTACTTTATTTTCATTTATCTAATCACACTACTGTAGATATTTTAGAATTCCAAATATTTAAGAAACATCATCTCTTTACCAAATGCTACAGGACATGACTATTTGGTGCTATATATATATACTGTATACAGTAATAATAAAAGGAGGTGAGGTGATAAGCACTCAAATATCACCTAGAAATGTGTTACAGTGTTAGTTGACGACATGAGGAGACATCGAAAAAATGAGAAAATAGTGACAGACAGGGAGAACAACAACTACAACAAAAAACAAACCTGTTAGCTTCATTTGCATAAGCAAATGAGCGCCAGATGGTCATGCATTCATATAGAGGCATTTTTTTTTTTTTGCCAGATAAAAAAAAAAAAAAAAAAAATCACAGAAATAATCCAGCATAATATCTATAATTTAATCAGGGATATTTATATACACAGTGGAACTTCGTTTCACGAAAATTATTTGTTCCTAAGTTCTGTTCATAACCTGGTTTGGTTGTAGTTCTGTTCATAACCTGGTTTGGGTGTATCAGATTTCCATTCACGTATCCTCCTCAATAATTCCACAGGTATACAACAGCATTCTTGCTGGTGTTAGTACAAGGCTTCCCTTTGACTGAAAGCATTCTGTCTGCTAGTCTTCTCTTATTCTCAAAGCCATGCTTAGTAAGCTCATATAAAAGACTCCAAGTACAAGAGAACTGCTATTAAAAAAGAGTTCCTTTCTAACAGGAAGTGAAGTATGTTGTGCTGGAGTGGAAGTGGGTCAACACTATCTATTGCCAGCTTTGCTAATCCTTTATTCACTGTTAGAAAGGAAATGTCACTCAGTGCTGGTCTCATCTTGTCTCGTCTCTTCCGCGGCTGGTTTTAGCTATAATTGGTGGGTTTGGGAATTGCAAACCAGCTCTTGGATGGATTTGCAGGCCGTAGATCCGGACGTAGTTACGTCTGAAGTGGAATTCTTGGACCTACAGAATCCACCACATGACGGTACAGGCTCCGAGGTCGACTTGCTGCATTCATGTCGTGATCTGTTTGAAAATGAATTCTTAATTTTGCTCCTTCCTTTTAAACAATCTTTATTGCACTGTGTGCAAAGCAAGCACTTTGCGATTCCTCTCACATTATTTCCTATTTCCCGCTTCCTGCTTCCTGAAGTGAGCATGAGGTGTTTATTGTACACAGACTCCATTCACACATGCTTCTGTAGAGAATTTTGGTGAGAGCTGCACTTCAGGACATTCAGCCTTTTCTAAACTGATGCAGATTAAAGTGTGAAACTTTAGATGAGAATTTTCAACTCCAGTTTGTCATAATGGGTGTTATAGCAGCTGACCAATCAGCAGCTTCGATTCAAGGCACACTCAGTGATTTAACACCTTTATTACTTGTGTGTTATTAGTGTATATTATACTAGTGTGTATTATTATTGTGTGTTACCATCCTAACACACATTTATTATAATCACATTCTATCTAATTATCTACAAACAGTTGCAATCCTCCCACTTTTTTTTTATGTAGCACAAAAATATCTACCACCCTACTATATACAAATTATATTTTCTTTCTTTCAAACATTATCTTGTTTCCATTATCATGTGTTTCCATAGAAACCGATTCAGAGATTCAGAGCTGTCGATACATGATTGGAGTGAGCGCCTGGATTTACTGCGCACTGTACGCACACACACACACACACACACACACACTGTACTATTTATTCCCAGTGTTTTCTTTATGTGCTTCATGGCTTTCTATTCTTGATGCCCTTGATGCCAGGGTTGTTAATTGTTCTCACCTGCTTCTAATTACCCCTCATTAATCTGTGTATTTATACACGTCTGGTACTTCCTGCATGTACATATGTAACAGCTGTGATTTCTAGCCTTGAACCCATTATGCTTGTGTTTTGACCTGATGAATTTACTTTCACATGCAGTTGCATCTTTTCCTTGACTTTCATTTCGTTTTTCCTCTGTTCAGCTGCATTTTGTGTCAATCATGTTGGATTTTGGTATTAATTTAAAAAACAAAAACTGTATGTGTAGTTTAGGCTACAGTGAGAAACCAATAAGCAATAAAAACTAATATTTTTGCCTAATTTGAAATATTCTTATGCCTCTATAGCTCAATTTTATTATATTGTGTATATTATCTTTGTTTTCTTCCACCCTATGATGACCCACTATGTTATCTTATCTTCCACCCGTTATGTTCCACTATGTTATCTTCCACCCTGTTATGTTTCACTCTGTTATCTTCCACCCTGTGATGACCCACTCTGTTATCTTATCTTCCACCCGTTATGTTCCACTCTGTTATCTTCCACCCTGTGATGTTTCCACTATGTTATCTTCCACCCTTTTATGTTCCACCCTGTGATGTTTCCACTATGTTATCTTCCACCCTTTTATGTTCCACTCTGTGATGTTTCCACTCTGTTATCTTCCACCCTTTTATGTTCCACTCTGTGATGTTTCCACTATGTTATCTTCCACCCTATGTTCCACTCTGTTATCTTCCACTGTGTTGTGCTTCATTCTTTTATGCTCCACTCTGTTATCTTCCACCGTGTGATGTTCCACTCTATGATGTTTCCACTATGTTATGTTCCAATCTGTGATGTTCCACTCTGTGATCTTTCCACTCTGTTGTCTTCTATCCTGGAAGACACTTTGTTATGTTCCACTTTTTTTTTTTATCTACCACTCTGTTATGTTTCATTCTGTTATCCACCTTATTATGTTCCTCCTTGTTATGTTCCACTCTGTTATCTTCCACCTGTTATGTTCCACTCTGTTATTCTCCACTCTGTGATGACCCACTCTGTTATCTTCCACTGTGTGATATTACACTCTGTGATGTTTCCACTATGTTATCTTCCATGATTTTATGTTCCACTCTGTTATCTTCCACCATGTGATGTTCCACTATATTATCTTCCACCCTGTTATGTTCCACTCTGTTATCTTCCTCCCTGTTGTGTTCCACTTTGATATGCTCCACCTTATTATGTTCCACTTTATGTTCCATTCGGTTATCTTCCACCCTGTTATGTTCCTTTTCGTCATTTTCCATCCTCTTATTTTCTACCCTTATGTTCCACTTTGTTATTTTTATATAATTTCAACTTTTGACCTCACAGTTATAGAAGGGGATTGTTTTTTATTATCTGGTTTTATCTAATTGAGTCTGGTTCCTCTCAAGGGTTCATCTTTTTATTCTTTTATTCCTATAAATGACTTTATTTCTGAATTAAATTGATTTATGTTCTACCTTGTTCAAGTTTTGTTTTAGCTAAAAATAAAGGCAATTTCAGTTTAAGCGAACTAACTCATGTCCCAGTCCACACACTGCCGAAGTGAGCTGACAGTGTAGCATTATAAAAGAGCCTGGGTTTTCCCTGGAGTTCAATATAAAACCATTCGCGTGTGGGTGTGTGCGTGTTCAAGGATGGAGCAACACTTGGGTGTTTAAACTGTTGGACAGTGACACAGCTTTCTACTCAAAGCCCAGTGTGTTGCTGTGTTGTTGGATCATACAAGAATGTGTGCGTGTGTGATGCTACATACAGGTGTTTTCCACACTAACACACAAATTCCCAACAGCATATCAAAGGCATTTACTATTTCAGCACAGTAGGGAAACTGATTACACACCTATGTGTAGAATGTGTGTGTGTGTGTATGTGCGCGTCTGGTAAGAGTCCTTTGAAGTGAGACTCCAGATCCTGCCTTGCTGATTAAAGCAACCGTCTGTAACACACTGTTCCTCGTTAAGCAGAGCTCTGAACGCCCCATTATCAGTGTGTGTCATCTGGCAGTACACAGTGTGTGAGTATTCAAAGGCACGAGGACACACACACCACACAAACACACACACTTGTCACCATGTCCAAATACACATGACTGGTGTTATAACTGAGCTCTAACAGCAATTTGAGCAGGCATGCGGTGAGATAATCGGCTCACCTTTTGTTTTCATTATGTTGTAGTAATATGTAGGGGTCCACGCACTTTACTGTGGACTTTCATTAGTCTAATCGTGGTAATATACTGCATAATGGTAAACTGTTCTGTATAAATTTGTAATATCTTTTTTCGGTAACTGTTCTGTCGGTTCTGTCTGAAAAAAATAAAAAAGAAAGAAAGAAAATTGCATGTTGTAAAAGATTTTCTGGACACTCATCAATTACATAATTTTCTGTAATTGCATGTCTCTTGATAGAGAATCTTCATTATGTACATAATATGATGAAACAATCTGTCAGAATTATTAGAAAAAAAACCCGGATTAATTGAAAAGATTGAACAACAAATGCATATGAATCCCGCGGCACATTTAGGCCGTGCCCCCAAATGACTGACAGTAACTCGGAATGTGCAGCATGTTTGCACATGATTGCTCAGTGTGCTGCGTGCAAAACTGATTTAATGCGTGGGTTTCGAAGGAAAAAAAAAAGGAAGCCATTAAACGCTTTGTATCATGACGATTTATTTGATTTCACACTGTGTGCGCATGAAGAGAACTCTATATCTGATTACTCAATAAGAACGCTGATGTGATTATAACTGTCACTTATCACGATGATAATCATCAATCAGAGACAGAGCGGGTCCCTTATTCACAGCTACAAGCCTACTACAGCTCAGCGTATACATTTAGGTTTTATGTCAATATATATTTCACTTTCAGTGCATATTTGTGTGTGTTTTTTGTGTAGTCTGGTAGATTAAACGACTTTCACAGTCATATTTTTTACATTATCCTAGCAGTAATGTTTTTATTACTTAGTGGATTTGCAGGAAGTTTGTCGAATGACGCAAATGTTTGACGCTTGCATGATGTTAAGAATTTTAAATAATACTTATGCTAAATCAGGTGTTCATCAGGCTAACGTTTTGGATCATCTTGTATTTGCTACTGTAAAATCTTTGACTTGGGCGGCACCACAGAGACACAGACATGAGGTCTTACGGGAAATGGGTAGTTTTATTTGGAACAACAGGAAAAGGGAAGGGAACTAAGGAGGAAAGAAGGGGAGAAAAGTAGTGAGGGTTTGAACATGAAGGTCCTGGCAGTGCCCAGCTGGCAGAGGGGCACTCAGCTGGCGAGTGTTGGCAACAACAGAGTAGCAGAGTGCTTCCAAGTGGCCAGTGGCTCCTGCTGGCCCTTCCATGAAGCCTTCACAGACATAGTCAGCCAGTCCCAACCAGCCATCAACTGGCACAGCCTCAGGTAGGAATCTCTATGACGCCCGCGACTTAGTGGCTTTCCCGCTGGGAACGGAGGTCTTAGCAGACCTTAGACGGTAAAGGCTATTTACTTAGTCTGTAAACTAAGTAATACGAACTAAGAAAATTTCCCTCGTAGGTCTGCCAAAACCTTCTCCATCAGTCTTTGGAAAGTGGCCGCTGCGTTTCTGAGACCATAGGGCATGGACCGGAACTGAAAGAGACCTTTGGTGCTGATAACGCCAAGGTCGCGGGTTCGATTCCCATACGGGCCACCACTATGTAATGTTCGACTTTGTTATTAAAGCTAGTTACAATGCTACGGGGTCGCAAATCTAAATAAGGGCTAGTTAATATCACTTCCGGTGTTGCACAAGCGTAGCTGAACAATGAACGACGCAACACAATAACAATTACAAAACCAAACCAAAGTGTATTGAGTGAAACAAACCAACAAACGAACAAACAAGGTGCACCAAAAACCAATATATACAAATATAAACAATGTGTAAAGAATGTATGCGTGTGTGTGTGTGTGTGTATGTAGGAATGTCCAGAGTCCGTGTTATTGTTTGTGTGTGTGTAATGGTGGACGGGAGAGATGGCTCGGCCTCACCGGTAAAAGATGTTTAGTCCGGGAGCACGAGTAACGGAACGAGAGGTGAATTGTTGATGTCCAGAAAAATTAATCCAGCAACGGAAACGTAATCCTTCGGATGCGGCAAACAATCTCTCTCTCAAACAACAGCGCTGTGTACATCATCTCTCCACCCTGACATCTTTTAAGCCGGATCACATGACCCCACTCTGCTTCCGGGTTCCCTTGCGGGTTCCGCATGCTTGCGAGAGCTTAACCCTTGAACCCAAACACTGTCATGGGACACTTTAAACCATATCGGGTTCATTTCTCTACGCAGGTGAGCTTTATCAGCTCCTTAATTATTAACCCGCTATTTGAAATGACCCTTTTATGTGGCCGCGATACAACTTTTCCATTGCAGAAAATGAAAACTCCTTTGTGATTCCTCATGCATGTTGTTTTAGTCAAGACCTTTATAATTATTATACCATCATCACTCAGCAAAGTTTGGCCTATAATCTATTAACTACCAATACCCCTATCTCATCTATGCACTTGCGGGGTACGCGGGGCTTGTAGGACGACTTTCACACACACACTAACGTTTTTTTTTTTTACATCAAAAAACCAAGTACTCTATCGCGTTACTTTGTTACTTTGTAACGCGTTACACCCAACACTGCTGACTATCTACATCATGCTAGAAAAGAATTGTTAATAATTGTCTACCTAAATATATAACTGAAAAACATCACTATTCTGAAAAGGAAATTAATAAATCAATAACAATGATAATAATAAAAATAAAAAAAATTATTATAATGCATTTAAGATGTTTTAGTTAAATAGTTAAGTAGCATAGTAATAGAATTAGTATAATATATTTTTTTAAAGAGATTTTTTTTTTTTTTTACAGAATGGCTTTTGCTAAGATACCATATAAAAAAAAGAAAATAAAATCAGGTAGATGTGCAAACTGCAGACAGCATTATCATAGGAAATACTGCACAGCATGATTTCATTCATCTAGGCGACAATCAGTGAAATTCGTCCTGACGTTCGAAAGCTTTTAAAAAGATTTACTGAGAGATGTGGACCTTTATTCATCCTCTTTGCCCTCATCATTATTCTGGGTGGTCAGGCACGACCTCATCCCAATCCTGCTCCCAACCTATACCTTGAGAAATGGAGAGAAAGTGAGAGAAAGAGAGGAGGGGTGGTATGGCTGTATGGTGGACGGAGAGCAGTGATTGGTCATGCTTACCAACCCGAGGCTGAAAGAGATGGAAAGATGGAGGGGAAATGTGATGGAAACTTCTTTCATCTGCGCTCGTCTTTTGCCACATCTCTCCCTTTCTCTTTCTCTCCATCTCTGAGGAACTGAGCGAGGACGAGGCCTTGGTTTTCACGCGCTGTGGGGCTTGCAGCTACAAATGATGACTTATGTCTCTAATCTCGTTTGTTAAGGATTGATGCTCAGGCTTTCAGTTATGCAGAGATGCTTAGACTTTCCTCTCACTTTCGGCTAAGCAAGAATGAAACATGGCTTTCAGAATGGACAAGAAAGGAAAAAGGAAGGAATAAGAAAGACAGTGTTTAACCCTGCCACCCTGGCTGTCTTGCATTGCTGTGAGAAAATTGCTTGGCAATCCAGGAGATGCACCTTGTTTTCCATGATATGATTAGAAATATTATGACAGCTATAGAGCACAATTCTCAACTAACCTAGCACACTATTCTGAGTCATGATGAGTAGCCAGTTTACACATATTACCCACCAATCAATGTTAACTTTAAATATTTAAAACAATTTTCATGTATTTTAAGCTACATTCTAACCAGGTTAAAAATTATATTATATATATAATTATATTATATAATATCATGGCTGCACAGTGGTGTAGTTGTTAGCATTTGCATGTTCTCCCTTGGTGCTTTGTGGCCCTAGAGATTAGGCTAATTGGTGTTCCCAAATTGCCCATGGTGTGTGAATGAGTGTGTAAGTATGTGTGTTTGCCCTGTGATGGATTGGCACCCTGTCCAGGGTGTACCCCGTCTTGTGCCCTAAGTCTCCTGGGATGGGCTCCAGGCCCCCCATGACCCTGAATACAGCATAAAGCAGTATAAACAATGAGTAAGTGAGTGAGATTATAATCATCTCTAATTCTTAGATGATTAAACATTTTTAATATATATTTTAATTACTTACTTACTTTATTTAATTCCCACCCAATGCCCAAACCCCAGCCAGTGGATGCAGTGCTGGTCCCAAGCCCGGATAAAATGAAAGGGTAGTGTCAGGAAGGGCATCCAGCATAAAAACGTGCCAAGTTGTGTGCCGATCAGATGGTCCACTGTGGCAACCCCTTGATGGGAGAGGCTGAAAGAAAAAGTTATTTAAAGATGTAATTAGTTTAATTTACAAGCCAACAAGTTAGCCAAACTCTCTCAAACAAACTAACACTTTCTAGACCTAGGTCTGTAACTAGCTAATGTGCTTACTAACTAGAAATTTGTTAACATGGCCATATGAAATAACACATTTAAAAAGAAGAATTCCAACAGCAGGAATATATATATATATATATATATATATATATATATATATGTAACACATTAATTATACCTGGAATTGGCTGTGTTAATCCTAGCTCCTTGTGTGTGCCTCCTTGTTGCTAGGTGACTGGAAACCTAGCTTAAAAACTCAATCCAACCATGTAATTAGTTAGCAGATAGCCATTAAGTCTTGCAAACAGACAAGATAAGGGCATGGTGAAGATAAAAACGACACCTACCTGTCAGGAACCTTAACATTTACCTTAGATATGTGATTACTAAGAAAAGACTTCCTATTAATAAATCTACATTTATAAAGTGAATGCACTTAGCATTAAAAAATAACTATAAGGAAGAATATATACGTAAATTGGGGTTCTGTCTGTCTGCCTGTGCAAATATATTCTGTATGTTTTATCTGTAACTTTCTTTAACTCAATTCCCTCAGCTAGTGATCTATTGTTACAAACTTTTTAAAAAATCTCAAATTAGCATTGTAGCAGTTATTAACCTAGCCTCTGAGTTAACATCAGAACTTTTTTTCCTATTTCAGGATCCTTTTTTTTTTAGCACCTTATCTGTTTTATCTTAAAAGATTTTGTTAGCTCAGTTCTCTTAGATAATATCATAGCTTAAATTAGCTTTGCTCACTCATTAGCTAGCACCACAGGCTTCGTTACTCACATGGCTAGCACAGTGGCCTTTATTAGCTCAGATCACTCGGTTGGCTCCATAGTCTACAATAGATTAGCTCAGTCAGCTAGAGCTTTCATGTTTATTAGCTCACCTGGCTCAGTTAGGAGGACAGCCTTTGATAACTTGGCTTGCTTGCTCCAGGAGAACAATCTTAGATCAAATTCTGAATGTTAGCACATAAACCCTCTTATACATATCGCCACCTAACTTTTGACAAACAAAACGATATAGCGATTTTTCCCCCCTCTCAGCACTTTCTCTATTGAATTCACAGAATTACAGTTAAAGTTAAAGCCATTATCTTTGCCGCCACACTCGAATACTCGCTAGACCAGGCATCCCGCACCCTATTACCATCCTGACACTTCACACGAATGAGCGCAATTCATCACCGAGTTCTGTGTCGATAGTTCAAAGATGCACGTAGTGAGGAATAATGAAGAAAAAGTTTCCCTTACTTAAGCCTCATCTTGTGTGCACTACTTAGCACCTGGGACATTACAGTGCTGCTTTATGAAATGGCACAAAAGAGTTGAATAAATGACCTTTGACCTTCTTTCTCAATCATCACAAATGGTAATAATGGGCAAAAGCAAAAAAAATGCATTTTCCCTAAGCTTTTGGGTTTGGTTCGTGGTTACACCCTCCAAAAAAGTTTAAATTTTACTTCCCATCTTTACTTTTTGTAAGTCACTCTGGATAAGAGCGTCTGGAAAATGCATAAATGTAAATGCAAATGTAAATGAGTGTCAGACATAAAAAGGCTCCATCCCAAACAAGTTCTATGATTGGAACCACTCACTGTGACCTGGAGCCTATCCCAGGAGGCTTAGGACACGAGGTGGGGTACACCCTGGACAGGGTGCCAATCCATCAGAGGGCACACACACATACACTACAGGCGATTTGGGAACGCCAATTAGCCTAATCTGCAGGTCATTGGACTGTGGGAGGAAACCAGAGTACCCGGAGGAAACCCGCCAAGCACGGGGAGAACATGCAAACTCCATGTACACGGAGACGGGAATCGAGCCTGGCTGGGAATCAAACCCGGGAGGTGCAAGACGACAGTGGTAACCACTACACCACTGTGCCGCTGTGACTGGAACCAATCCCAGTTTATTATTTTTATAGATTGCGATGAGGTTTCCTATTTAAATAATACACTGATATTTAGTGTTGTTATTAAATGTTATGCATTTGGATATGTCCCGATCTACTTTATGTCATGACAGTAATGTCAGACATTTTAAAGGCCTGTCCCTAAGTCTTTTAAAAGTTTGAGCACTTGCAAGTTTGAGTGCTCTCATGGCAGCCACATTAAGGATCTCCCTAAACCCTAAAGTGCAGGCCAAGTCAGTGGTTTTGTATTTTCAAGTTCACTTCTTTTTTCTTTTTATTTGCTTTTTAATTTCATTTCCTTTAATTTTAATTAGCTTTTCATTCTTCCAATCATCTGCCTTTCATCTACCCTTGTTATTTCTTCCATCTTTCTTCCATCTTTTCACTTTTCTTTCATGCATCTTTCATTCACTCTTTCTTTCTTTCTTTCTTTCTTTCTTTCATGAATTAAGCAATAACCATTAAGCTGTTACATTTTTTATAAATTTTTAAACGACATTGTAGTATACACTGTTTCAATCTTTTCTTCATCTCTCAACCACAGTGTGCTTTTTGCAGGCTCAGGGTTTCCATTAGACATTAATACATGATGTTCGTTTTTTTTGATGATCTTTGTGATGTGGTCGTGATGTTTGAGAAGGTGCTGTAATAAATGGAAGTCATTACTGGTAATGGAGATTAGCCCTTCACCGGATAGAGGAGCTTTTCCTTTATCTCTGCTCCGTCACCGTGCTGGAGCTCTGAACCATATTTACAGCTCGTTTTTACACTGGCGCCTCCATAATGAATCCAGTAAATGGAGGTGATGCATACTGCTCCGAGTGATCCATCTCATTAGATACGAGTGCAGGAATGGCATAATTACACAGGGCGGCCATGGCCCCGCCCGTACTGACACCGGGCCAGCTATTGACCATTACTTTTGGAGCAGTGAAGCGAGCATAAAGAGCGGTTCACAGATAAAAAATGTGCGTAAAAAGCACCTGGTTAACTTTTATAGCTCCTTCACGCCAGAAGGGGTGATCATCATTTGAGCTATAAAGAAACTTTTCGAGTCTCCAGGTCACCAGAAAGTTCATCACGGGCCAACAAACACAGATACTGAGGTATTAATCCAGATGATAACAACTGCAGTGTGGAAGCCTTGTGTGTGTGTGTGTGTCATTAATCTACCAACCATAACCCTTAACGACAGCATAGCACCGCCATGTCAGAAACCAGAGTAATGGGTTTGAATCTCTCCTCTTCTCTCCTGTGTGTGGAGTTTACATGTTCTCACCATTCTTGGCAGGTCCTCCGGTTTCCTCCTAAAGTCCAAAGACATGTGGTGTAGGCTGATTGGAGTTTCCAAATTGCATGTAGTGTATAATTAGTGCTCTGCAATTGCTTGGCACCCAATCCAGGATGTACTCAACTCTTGTGCTGTGAGTTCTAGGCTTCAAGCCCCCTGCCAGCCTACACAGGATAATGGGATAGATAATGGATGTATGAGTGGATTTTTAATACATAGGTGTGTTGCTTGTTGGGGGGAACTAAAGAGCATTACCATGAATGTATGCATACTAAAGAAACAAACATAAAGAAGCAAACACTTACATTTTTCTTCTTTTATAATACCAACCAAAATAATTACTTGCACTGTTTAATTTAGGTCAACCTGCTTTGCTTGGTATGGTTTTGTCAACCTAATCGTTGAACACCCTGATATAACATGGTCCTCCATACCTGATGAGCATTGAAAGTGTCAAAAGGTGGTTCTTCCAAATTTTGTAACTGCCCAATCATTAACAGAATCCAAATCAACAGTGCTACAGTCATAGCCAGAATCTTCCTGATCATAGTCAGAAAATACACCAAGGAGAATTCTTACTTATGGATTTGAGTGAGCTCAGACCTTTTCTGTCAGGTTCAGTCATAAACCTGGCTATCATCTTCTCTGTCATCATATACCCCAGGTCTTCTCAGTGCCTCTCGGGATGTCTGGCCATAGTAGCTTTTTCCCAGGTGTACACCAATTGTAGTTTGACTACATTTAAGACACTATCACCTGCATCATCAACACTACCAGTCAAAAGTTTGGACACATCTTTTAAATCCATGGTCTTTCCTGTTTTTTTTATTTATTTATTGTAAAACATTGCTGAAGGCATCGATAATATGCAATAATCTCCTTTGAACAGTTGATATTGAGATGTGTCTGTTACTTCATAACTGTAAAGCCTTCATAACAGCTCTAATCTGAGGTGCTGGTAATTTATCATTTTTGTGGCTCTAAATGAACTTCTCCTCTGCAGCAGAGTTAGGTTTTGGTCTTGCTTTCCTAGAATGGTCTTCATTAGGGTCAGTTGGGTTTTGCAAATGCACTTTACAATAATGTTCTTACAAGAACTGTTCCAGAACAGCTGACCTTCATGTCTTAAGATAATAACTGACTGTTGTTGTTGTTGTTTCTTAATTACCTAATGTCATATGTGTTATTTCATAGTTTTGAAAAAAAATCCAATATTGTTCAAGAATGTAGAAAATAAATCCAACTTGTGTGCAAACTTTTTAACTTGGTTCTACTGTTTATGTATCCTTGCAAGCCTGGGGGTCAAACCAAATAGCTAATGGGTTCCACATTGTAGTACTTTCTGCTACACATATACTGTA
Source organism: Clarias laeviceps (assembly GCA_030014305.1). NCBI lineage: Eukaryota > Metazoa > Chordata > Actinopteri > Siluriformes > Clariidae > Clarias > Clarias laeviceps. The sequence goes on along the minus strand of JAQMYJ010000010.1, from coordinate 18,639,920 downwards.
CCAGAGCTAGTTTTCCATATCTGATTTAGTATGTTTTTCGACTCTGACAAGTGCTAGGCTACTGGCTTGTGCTTCAGGGCATTGCAACCTTTTTCTTTCTGCATTTTAACACAGCCCTGACTCTATCATGTGCCTCATGCAGGGAAAGGACTGTGGGAAAGTACATCAGGAACATTTTTGCCATTGTCACCAGGCTTGTGGACAATGCTGAAATCAAAGGCTTACAGATGGAAGGAACACCTTGCCAGCTGCTATAGGGGTGCAGCTATGAGCCACTATAAGTTACTTTTGTCAGTAAATACAGTCACTCTGATGCCCTTTATGCATAGTCTAAGGTACATCAATGCTCAATACATTATAAAAAGCATTATGGGTCCTCCTTCAAGGGTCCTTACTTTGGAAAGAAGTTACCTGGCAAAATATATTCCAAATACAAGAGTCATCCAAATTACAAGTAACAGACACGTTAACATACATCTCAGTGGTCCCTGAAATGTGTGTATTAATGCCCCAGCTGAAATCCCCCACTAATAATGAATTTTTCATCCCTTAAAAATCTATTTACTTCCCTCATACTTCAAATATCTATGTAAATGAGCTACTGTTGAGCCATGCCCCCACCAGAGACCAAGACAGCTTAGCCACAAGCTAATGGGAGAAGCTCTTCGTAAATGAGATCACATTAGAAGAAAAACCAAATTGGCTGGTTTGAAACTTGGTTAATAAACAAATGAAAAAAGTGCTCTGTTTGTATACACACTAAAGACCTATCTAAGTAAAGAATCTTTTGAATAATAGCTTCCCTGTAAAAGTTTGATTCCTTTTTTTTATTGAGCCGAAGAATGAAACTTCATGCATTCCATGCAGTATTGTTTTCTCTTGCCCTGATTTGCTCAGTTGTACAGTCACATCTCTCTCTCTCTCTCTCTCTCTCTCTCTCTCTCTCCCTCTCTTTGTCTGTTTGTGTAATAACAACTAATTTGACTTTAGCATGATCTCCTAAAAAGATACCTGAGACTAGCACACTGTAACCTCTGACACATCTGATTGGAAAATAATGGTGTCAGGGTCATGTATAATGAGTGCAACATGAGTTCCTGCCAATTTCAGCCTGTGAAAATTGTGGACTTTTACTTAGCAGGGCTTAAGGGAGCCAGATAGTAGGGCTTAATGGTCAAGCCAAGATTGTTAGACAAGGGATTGCTGCTGAATTCTCTCAAAATCTCTTGTTCTCAAGAAAAACAAACAAAAACACATGCAGAGAGAGAGAGAGAGAGAGAGAGAGAGAGAGAGAGATGGCAAACCAGTTTAAGCCCACTATTGTTCGGCTATACTTCCTGTCTTTCTTTCTTCCTCTCTTTTTCTCTTTCTTTCTTTTGTCACAATATAATTTTTTCTTTGTTTCTTTCTCTTTGGAATCTTGATTTTTCTTATGTGTATCTTTCTGTCTTTGCTTCAATTTATAGTCTTGTTTTTATTTTGCATCTAATTCTTTCTTTCTCAGCTCACCAAACCTCTGCAAGTCAGAGGAATCGGTGTGGGGCGTCAGCCCCAGCATCTTTGCTGGAGAGCATGGCGTCCGCGAGTTCCAAAACTTTTTACTCTCTAACAGTGTTAGTTAGGCATAGACATAGCAGGATCTCATCTCAGGGGTGTACTTCCCCTGTCAACACCATCCAACACCATCCGTTAACACCATCCAAAAAGTGACCCTGTCTAATGTTACTCCCTTCAAATTTTCAAATTCAAATTCAAAATTCAAATTCAAATTTTATTTGTCACATACACAGTCATACACAGTACGATATGCAGTGAAATGCTTATACGACTGCCAGTGACCCATCAAGGATGAAATCCTAGCAAGAGAACTGTCTCTCCATGGAAAAATAGTGTTCCCGATTAAAAAATCTCAATCAGCAGCAAATCTGATCTGTTGAAACATGTGATGTCTTTTAGAAGATTCACATATATGATTCTGAACAACACAGTGCACCCTAACTTTCAAATTCAGTGGATTTGACTATGTTTTCTACGTTTCCACTGAAACATTAAAATGTTTTGAATGCAGAAAGACAGGACATCTGGTATGTGCTTGTCCATGTGAGATGGCGAGGGAGAATGGTGGAACAACCCAAGCAGGCCAGGAAAAGTAGAAACCTGAACAGACAAACAGTGGGAACAGCACAACTGAGAAAGATATTGAGGAGGCCAACACACCATCCATTGAGAACGTCTCTGTGATGGCCCGCCATCAGCCACACATTGAGGGGTACTATGTACAAGCATTTACACATACTGTGGATCTACATATAAACATGTGCACAGACACATTCACTCCTCACTTATTATTCTTTATTATAGGATGTCTGCCATTTTACATGGCTTTGATTCTTTCTTTTTCCAATCTTTCCAATTTTTTCTGTCTTTGATTTTCCAATATCTGTTTAATTTATATTAGTTAATTAAATTTCCCTGTTAGTTGGTTTGTTGTGGTTTTGTAGATGTTCTGTGATCTTGTGTTTTCCCCTTGTGTTTAGAAATGGATCGGCCCATCCCTATAAATATTTCCCCATTGTCTTGTTTAGTAGTGAAGGGTCTGGTTTGTTTGTTTTATGTCCTTTTCTTTGGGGTCTGTTTACTTCAGTTAAGTTCTTTTTGCTAGTTTGGATTTAACTTTGATTCTGTTGACCTTTCTTTTGTGTAGTTTATTTAATTTGAACTTTTGAATGTTGTTTTCTTTAAGTTAATGTACACTTTTTGATTAAAATTATAATTTGGGTGAAAGCTAGTTTTCTACGTCCCCTAATTTTTTGGGGGCTGCAAGGGCCCTCACAAGTGATGTCTGAAGTGGGATTCTCAGCAGGGGGCGTAGGCTCTTCAACCCAATTTTTCCCCTTTTTTTCCTCCTACCCCATGAGCCATGAGTCGGGCAGGAAGGAAGGCAGTAGCAAAAACTCCAGAAGAGCAACCTGGGTAAGTTCTCCAAGAGCTGGCTGAGGATGGAGCGCAGGAAGTGAGAATGGTTGGTGAGCCGGAGAATGAAAGTAGGGAGCCAACACTTACTGACTTGACTGGTTTGTTCTGAGCTCATATGGCAAAAATGAATGCCATGGAAGCCCAGAGGATTCAAGAGTATGCCCAGCAGGAGTGTTGTTTCAAAGCTTTACAGGACCAGTTTAGTCTGTTGCAGCTGGAAGTACATACTCGCACAACTTCAACACCTGATCCATTGCTGACTACTGGAGACCCCTCAGAAAGTCCAGATAATGATGAGGAGGTGCCCACAGTCTCAGTCCACTACTTATCAGAATGATTCCTCTGAAATCCGATCTGCAGGCCATTGTCAATTTAAAGACCCTAAACTTGAGAAGGTGTCTGAAACTGATGACACTGGTCATTTTTAAATTACCTTGAGAGAATTGCAGTAGCCTGCCAGTGGCCAAAGGGAGATTTGGCATTTCATCTCATCCCTCTCTTGACTGGTAAGGCCAGATATGCTTATATTCATATGTGGCTGATTCTCTTGAGTATGAGGAAGTCAAAACTGCAATCTTAAGGAAATATGACATCAACTGATAAACATACCGACAAAGGTTTCATTCTCTGGAGGTGGAACCCCTTGAAAGCCCCAAAGAACTGTGTACATTAAGATGAAGGGACAAACTTACTACTTAGATGTGGGTTTAGCAGACAACCTACCATTTCCTCTGGTTTTGTGTCATGACATGTCAGTGCTTTGGGACTTGTTGCAGGCAGGGCCCACATGTAATTTGGTAATCACGCGAGCTAAAGCAAACAAACCAGAGGAAAAGAAACAGTTACTGAGTTCCCTGCCTTTTTTGATATAGATATAGAGACCTCTGATTCAGCAAAGCTGAAGAAGTCTCGTCGACAGAAAAGGTGAGAGAAGATTAAATATAATGCTTCTAGAACACCAGCTGAATCTTTGCCTGACTTTTTCCCAAAGTTTCAGGTGCCCAGTAATATGGCTCAGTTACAACAGGAAGATGCCCGTCTTGGCACTCTCCAGGACTGGGCAAAGATTTTTCTTTCTGCAACAAGGAATACTCTAACATTGTTTTGGGTCGATGACACAGTTAGTGGTACCACAGTCTGTCCGCGAGGTCATTCTCATCCTGGGATATTTGATTCCCTGGGCTGGCCACCTAGGGAAAGGTAAAACCATTGCCTAGGATTCGAAGGTATTTTCATTAGCCTGGCATGAAGTCAGAGGTAACCCAATACTGTAGAATGTAGAAGCTGCCCAGAATGTCAGAAAGTCTCTGTGCAAAATCCTTGTCGTGTCCCTCTCCAACCTTTTCCAATTATAGGCACTCCTTATGAAAGACTGGGGATGGATGCTGTTGGCCCTGTGGAACAAAGTCGTTCAGGTAATAGATTTTTGCTTGTTTTACCTGACTATGCTACACGATATCCAGAAGTGTTCCCAGTGAAATCCATCAAGGCAAAGTATGTGGCCACCTGTCTAATGTAACTGTTCTCTAGAGTTGGGTTCCCTTGTGAGATTCTGATTAACTTTATTTAGACCCTTTTAAAGCAGGTGTACAGATTGTTGGGCATTAGGAGTCTGAGGACCACTCCTTACCATCCTCAGACAGATGGACTTAATCGAAATATTTAATAAGACCCTCAAACAAATGCTTCGTAAATTCGTCTGTGACACAGGTAAAGATTGGGACCAATGGCTCCCTTATCTTTTGTTTGCATACAGAGAAGTGCCACAATCACCTACTGAGTTTTCGCCCTTTGAACTGTTATATGGACGTGAGGTAAGAGGCCCTCTTTCTCTACTTCGAGAGATATGAGAGGGGGACTGGAGAAAGGATGAACCTTTGAATATAGTGTCTTATGTGATACAGATGTGAGAACGCTTGGACAAGATGACCACGCTGGTCTCCCCTGGCATGAGCCCAAACCCACCAGAAAATCTTTTATGATAAATCTGCCTGGGAGGGAAGTTTTGAACCTGGTCGAAAGATGTTGGTGATGTTGCCAAGTAACGAAAGCAAACTTTTGGCAAAATGGCAGGGCCCATTTGAAGTTAAAAGGAAACTTGGGCCTTCAACATACAAGATTGTAATGTCGGGCCAGGGTTGTCCTACGCAGATAATACATATTAAGCTCTGTAAAACCTCCAGAAAGGATCACAAAGTGCTTGATGATTAGGAAGGTGGAAGAAGAGGAAGTGGATGACCAATACTTGCCCCAGCCTGTTCTGGGAGACTTCAGCCTGAATCACCTACCATTACAGCGTCAGTTTGAGGTGAGGTCTCTTTGCTTGCCTGAAGTTTTTTCAGAATATTCTGGGTTTACCACTCTAGTAGAATATGATATTGTGTTGAAACCTGACGCTGTTGTAAGAAGAATGAACTACCAGGTCCCCAAATGGCTCCAAGAGTTGCTAAAGGAGAGAAGTCGATGTTGCAGCAAGGCATCATAGAGCCATCTAAAAGTGAAAGGTACCACCCTGTGGTCCTTGTCCCTAAAAAGGATCACAGAATCAGATTTTGTATTGACTTCCGTTACCTCAACTCAGTCACAAAGTTTGATGCTTATTCAACTCCTCGGATAGATGACCTTACTGATTGCTTGTCTCACTCCAAGTTTCCTCTCAAAAGGTTATTGGAAAATCCCTTTGACCTGTCGGTCCCGAGAGCTAACAGCATTCAAGACTCCTTGGTTATTTCATTTTCGGTTTCTTCCCTTTGGGCTACACGGGGCACCTGGCAGTTTCCAAAGACTCATGGACCATGCACTGCAAGGGATAACTTTTGTGGCTGCTTATCTAGATGACATTGTAATTTACAGTGACTCTTGGGAGAAACACCTGCAACGTCTTCAGGAAGTATTTCAACATCTTCAGAAAGCTGGTTTGACTGTTAATCCATGAAAGTGTGCTATTGCAAAGATTGAGACTGAGTACCTTGGATTTGTCATTGGTGGTGGAGTAATCAAACAGCAAATGAGCAAAGTCCAGGCTATTGAAGAGTGTCCTCTGCCTCGGACTCTTATAGAACTGCGCACATTTTCGGGCATGGCTGGATTTTACAGCAAGTTTATTCCTCATTTCTCTGGCAGGCCTGCAGTTCTGACCAATATGGTGGGTTCTAGATTCAGTGGTAAAAGGAGCAGAAGCGGCCTTTCAAGATCAGAACTGACATGAGTGAGAATTCACTGTTATCACTGACTTTAATCAACCTTTCACCCTCCAAACAGATGCTTCTGACCGGGGCTTAGGAGCTCCTGGTGCTAGTCACCCCATTATTTTACTTAGCCGCAAGATCTTTCCCAGGGAAGTTCATTATTCTGTTGTGGAAAAAGAATGTTTGGGCTTTAGATTATTTGATATTCTTTGATCTCTTGGGAAGCAAATTCACCCGAGAGACAGATCAGGCTTTGCAGTGGCTCCAAAGGATGAAGGAGACCAAGAGCAGAATAACCTGTTGGTACCTGGCCATGCAGCCTTTCCGCTTCACAATCCAGCATGGTCCTGGTTCCCTGTTCCACATCTTTCCTGGTGTGTTAGTGACATTCTCAAAAAAGGGGGAGTGTGTGATGGCCCGCCATCGCCACACATTGAGGGGTAATATTTACACAGCATTTACACATACTGTGGGTTTACATATGCACATATACATATGTCATGTGCACAGACACATTCACTCCTCACTTATTATTCTTTATTTAGTATTTTGTTTAATTGCTTTGATATTTATTTAAATTCAACTATAACACACAAATAACATTCATTGCTTTTAGATATTTATTTGTTTAAAATTGCATCATATCTGGGTGGAGTGCACACATCCTAGTTTGTTGTACTGTTTATTTTGAGTTAATATTATATTCTTTTTGAGTTTAAGTTACCATAAGTGACGTAGACTCACTGATGGAAGGAGATAACAGGAATGTGTTAATGAAAACTGAGCAAGCTTTGTTTAAAACATCAGCAAAACGATAAAAAGGAAAATGGACACTTAGCAAAACAACAATTTAAAAAGCCAGAAAAATCTGAAATTAACTTGAAATGGAAAGTGACATTGAATCTTGAACAATGAGAAAATGGTCAAAAAACAGGCTGGCTGGAAAGGAAAAGAGCGCAAGTGCAGAGGAACTTATTTTTTTTCTGAAAATGACAAAAAAAATGGACAAAAGTTAATATATTGGACTATTTCAGTGAGTGGAATCGAGAAACCAGAAGCTCACAGAGCAAGAAAAATAGTTACCATGGTAAATTCCGTGTTAAACAATGAGGAAAAGTTTTTGCTTAAGACCTTTTTTACCTGTACGTCTAACTGGGTTTGTACTGTTGTGTTCTATCTTTTGCTTCATTATGGAAGATATTTGTGTGCCCTCCCTAAACATCAATGGTGCAAGAGATAGCAAAAAGAGAGCTGTACTTTTTGATATGTTAAAACAGAAAAAAATAGATATACTTCTTCTCCAAGAAACACACAGTGACAACAAAAATGCGACAGATTGGGCATATGAGTGGAATGAAATACCTGTTTTAAGTCACCTCACCTCCACTAGTTGAGGAGTGGCAGTTCTATTCTCTAAAAGTTTTACCCCAATATCCTATAAAGTAGACGAAATTATTAAAGGTAGATTATTAAAACTTAGAGCACATTTTGAAAAGTATACATTCGTCAGATTTACCTGTAGAGAGACTGACTTTTTTAAACAAGCTGTGTGAGATTTTAGAAACCTGTAATTCTGATGATTTTTTATTTGTGGGTGGAGATTTTAACTGCAAAACTGCATACATTGACCGTAACCATAAAGAATCTTAAATGTCCTCCCGAAGACGCCTACTAGAATTACTAGTTAAACATCAGCTGTTCAACACCTGGAGGTTACTACATATCTCAGAAAAACAATCAACATGGGCTCATATAAGTAATAATACCATCTCTCACATTGCTAGACAGATTTTAATGTTTAAACACCAAATAAACATCATTAAGAGTTGTCTCCTCAACCTCGGATTCACTGATCAAAGCTTGATTTTATGTAAAGCGAAATTCAGTCATTTATTACTTGATAACCAACCTTTTAGAGACAATTTTACCTTTTATAAATCCAGATCAAGTAGTTATGTTAACAGCAGAAAAGTCACAAAAGTTTTAATCCAGTCAATAAGTAATTTACAAAGAGGAATTACAGAATCACAATCTCCATCACCTTCTTCCAGTGATGTAAACCTTTCTCAGAGCCTAAAAAAAATAAATAAAATCTCTTTGATCTCCTAGAATCTATAGTGCAAGGTGGTCTTGTAAGAGCACGCTTCCAAGACATCAATCGAATGGATTCACCTTCCAAATACATTTTTAGCCTAGAAAAAAAGTTGTTTTATACATAATATTTGCTCCGAAAAAGGAGACATTTTTTCAGGGATGATCAATATTTGTAAGAGAGCTGCCCAATTTTGCAGAAAAATTTACTCTGCTGAACAAAGGAAATCAAACAGGGTTTTGGGAGAATCTACTCAAGATATCCTAAGATGTTGAGATCAACAAGTCAATACCTCTAGAAGAACTCCACAAAACCCTATAAAACATGAGCAATGGCAAAGCCCCATATATAGATGGACTTCCAATTGAGTTTTACAAGTCCTTCTGGAGTGTTACTGGGGAGGATATTTTAGAAGTTCTTAATGACAGCTTGAACAAAGGAACACTTCCACTGAGTTGCAGAAGAGTAGTCCTCACACTGCTACCCAAAAAAGGAGATCTCATGGACATTAAAAACTGGTGTCTTTGCTTTGTTGTGATGTAAAGTTACTATCAAAGGTATTTGCAGCAAGGTTAAAAAAATTATCAAACACACCGATCAAACATACCTGGGAAATCTATATTCAATAATATATTCTTTGTCCGAGACATTTTTTTAATTGTATGGGCTAAATATAGATCTGATTTCCTTGGATCAAGTAAAAGTGTTTGATTGGGTAGAACAATAATACTTACGCAATGCTCTTGAAGCATTCGGTTTTAGTCCCGATTTTATTAAGAAAATAAAAGTTTTATACATTGACATTGAGAGTGTGCTGAAAGTTAATGGTGACTCGAGTTCTCCTTTTAAAATACACAGGGGGGCCTGTCAGGAATGCTTTACAGAACTTTAACTTTACAGAACTGAACTTAATGCAATCATGATCTGAAAAGAAACTCTTTGTGTATGTCAATTATATAATTTTAATACTAAATAAACAAAGATGACTAATTGGGGAATCGTCTGAAAATATACCAACACTCTCAAAAAGACTCTTATGGGCAAGAAGTGGATTCAAATACTTAGCAGTGTACCTACTGTAGGAGATATCACTTTTACACAAAAGAATTGGGAAGGATCCAAGTGGAAATGGCTAACTCCAAAATGACCTACAGAGGACGCATACTTACCATAAACAAGGTAAATTGTGTCGATCCTTCAGTAGAGCTGATAACAAAAATCCAGTCAATTTTAGTTTATTTTTTTCTGGGACAAAATCCACTGGCTGCCATGGAGTGTTTTATATTTACCCAAAGAAGAGAGGGGACAAGGATTAGTGCATCTGCAGAACAGACTCGCTGCCCTTTCGCCTACACTTTTTACGAAAATACCTGGGCAGCCCAACTTGTTTTAGCTGGAATGCAATATCTAGTGCAATTTTAAAGACCCTTGGAAACCTAAAAATCGACACAAGTCTTTTCCTAATGGACCCAAAGAGACTGGATCTTTCAAAGCTTTTTTAAAATGCAGAGACCTCCAAACATAATGTTGGTATACTGGCTTCTAAAAGAACCTCTAACCCATGAAGCACGCCTGGACATTGCAAACAATTCTCTCTCTGGAATTCTAATTCATTCTGGCATGACTAACCTGAGGCAGCTAGTAGATCTAACTGGTGAAAATCTAGAAAACAATAAAACAAGCAGCGGAAAAGCTTGATTTGAAATCGAGGATCTTAGCACAACAACCGGGAAAGTGGAAAAGTCTTTTCTCACAAGAAGAGAGGGACATGCTTAGAGAGTACTTTGAGGGAACATAAGAACCGTATGCAGAAGACCCTTTCTCTGAGCTCACATTCTCTCCAAACCTGGAAGAACACACTGGTCTTTTTTTAAACTGCAAAAACCTTGAAAACATGAACTTCTACACTCTCTTAGGGGAAAAAAAAACATTTTAAAGCTTGTGTTAAAGTTTTTAATAAAAAGTTTTTACATGGAAAAGTTGATACATCTTGGCTTTCTGTCCTCAGATTACCTGAGGAAGAACAGCCATGATGGAGATCACTGTGCAAGCCACCATTAGCTAAAAGATCTGAAGACTTACGGTGGAAAATTGTACATGGTATTTTAGTGGTCAATGCTTTTACCTCATGTCTCTATCCTAACATAAACCAAGGATGTCCTTTTGTTGGGCAGAAAGAGACCATCTTCATGCTTTTGCAGAGTGCTCCAGACTTCAACCACTTTTTACTCTTTTAAAAGCTATATTTATTGATTTTGAGGAGTTTTTGGGTGCTTTCACACCTACAGCATTTGGTGCGCACCAAACGTGTTTGGTCCCTTGGTTCGGTTCATTTGCGTTGATGTGAATGCAATCTCGGTACTTTGGTGCGCACCAAATC
>JAQMYJ010000010.1:18586244-18599307 GCA_030014305.1 Clarias laeviceps | reverse complement strand
CACACACACACACACACACACACACAGACACACACACACACACACACACACACACACACACACACACACACACACACCATGAAACTGGTGAGGGCAGAGAAGGAGTTAACACTCCATTTTCAGCTGAATGCTTACAGTGTGGGAGTTTCCACTCTTCTGAAAGAGAGAGCCTGTGTGTGGGTGTGAATTATATACAGGTATGTGTGTATATTTTTGATGTATCAGTGGGTGGCGAAATTAAAAGTGGGTCAGTTTTTCATTCTTCCTTTGCACGAGAAATGAAATGGTTACTGCTTATATCCTCTAATTTTGGCTTTTCGTTTGCCCTGAATTTGGCGTGAATAAATAAACGAGTTGACTGAAATAGGGAACTTTGCATCACGCAGGTTCTCCTGTGTGATGAATTGCACTGTTGGGTTCTCTTAGAGCTGAAGGACTTCCTGTGCTAAATGATCTCTCAGTGTGTGGCGGGCGGAGCGGGGGGATTTCGGAAAAAAGGGCTGATTGTTATGCTAATGAACGGTGGCACAGATTCATCATGGAGTGTTTCCTGCCTCTGGCATGTAAACAACACTGCGTCTGCTATGAATTATGGGTATGCTGTGAAAGACAAGGGCCTGCTTTTATTTTTAACGCTTCCACATCGACCCTTTTCTGCCCTTAGCTGTCAGTCTACTGTGGATTTTTCATCTACAGGTTGCAGCACAGTGTTGGGCCTCTAGGGGGCGAGAAATGAGAGAAAGGAAACCGGATCATGTTCGGTTTACTGATGATGGAGATCCGTGTAAACGCCTGTTGTGTGATGAATGTGTGGTCACCCACGAGCATCATCAGATCTCGGGTTTCTTCAGCATGCCACTACATCTGTGGGGAAACAAACATGAATCTGATAAACATTACATGATCTCCTGGATGCTGTTTTTTCGGAGGAGGAACATCAGATTAGCGCTGGGTGAAGAGGCGGCTAACTGATATATCGCAAGGCTACACAACAACCATTTATTATTAGCACATAAGTTATGAAAAAAAAAAAAAGGAAACCACATATCACTGAACAGGCTCAGACCAACCAAAGACAAGCTGCTACTGGTAATTACAAAGAATGAGAAAAGTGACGCTGACAGCAAACCTTTGCTGCTAAAAACAGAAACCCCCATAGGATTCTAGGATAGATAAATGGTATATCAGAAATAGAAGACATTTCTTATTAATCTGCTTCTTTTAGACAACGACATTAGCTGTTGACTTTAAGAAAACATCCATAGGATAAATAGAAAGGAGCTTAGACACAGCTTTTAGCAGCTAGTATTAGGAAAGAAAGCTAATGATAATTTTATGTAATCCTTTTAATTTAGTTCAGTTTTAACACTAGTACAGTTAATGCATGCCATGCTAAAATAAGTCACTTAATGTCATCTAATGCCATTGTTTAGCTCTGGGGATTTAGTGTCCTAGGTACATAGAACGGTGGCATAGTGGTTAGCACTGTCGCTTCGCACTTCCTGGATCAAAGGGTTCGATTCCCACCTCAGATCTGTGTGTGTGGAGTTTGCATGTCCCTGTACTTAGTTCCTCCAGGTACTCCGGTTTTCTCCCACAGTCCAAAGACATGTAGATTAATCTTATTGGTGTTCTCAAATTGCACATGGTGTGTGAATGAGCGTGTGCGCATGTGGTGTGTGCATGTGAGCCCTGCATTATATTGGCACCCTGCTCAATATGTACCCTGCTATGTGCCTGACGTTTCTTGGAATGGACTCCAGGCTTCCTGTGACCCTGTACAGGTTAAGTAGTATAGGAGAAAATGAAAATTAAATAGGGTGCATGGAATATAGGTCCCTATGCACATGTACTAGCACACTGGGAATGTAGACCCTTTAGGACATAATGTGTTAAGATGAAGGTACATATAGTATGGTGTGTGGAATATAGAGCCTTAGTAATGATAATAATGTTCTGTCAATGTAGGGCCCTATGCACATATATATGGGGAATGTAGGCCCTTGAGGACATACAGTGTTTAGAATGATGTATAATGTAGACCCAATGTAAATACAGAGATATAATGTAGGACCCAACAGAGATACATGAATTTACTGGGAATATAGTATAGGGACCTATTGACATTTAGCTATCTGTGGACAAATAGTGGGATATTGGAAATTTTGGGCCTTGGGAACATAAATTGATGAGTAGGATGTAGAGCCATTTAGACATACTGTATAGTAGGGTACTGATAATGTATGGCCCTGGGAAGAATACAGGGTGCTGTAAAAACATTTTGGTGTTGGGAAAACAGCTGAACCTGGACTAATGTTTTGTTTGTTCCGCATGCTAGTCTGAACAAGAGTGGGTTTTGGAAGCTCTGATAATTCCATATGGAGCGATACAGAGGACGAGAGAACACGACCATCTGTTCTGACGTGAGAGATCACGCGACAGCAATATGACCCAAAAAATATCGAATTATTTGGGTGTGAAGTCATGGCCGCCAGGACATCTGTTAGCTTAAAATAAAGAGCTGCTAATTTTACCTCAGAGGGAACCCTCGCAGTGAACAAACTGGGAATGACATCAAGAAACAAAACACACACGCGCAAATAAACACATGGTTTTCTAAAGCTGAAAGTGTTGCGACTGTAAATCGGAAGCTTTTTTTTTTTTTTTTCACCCTTCCAGACTTTTCTGCAACCACGTCTCATCAGCAAAGTTAGCAATTCACACCACATGCTGCTAATGAGGCGGGACGTTAAAAATAGACAAGGAGAAACCCGAAGGACGGGCTGACAGGAAAATAAGAAGAATGGTTGAGTCTAGCATAAAGACTTAATTATTTTTCCATTTCTCTCTCTCTCCATCTCCCTTTCTCCCACACACACTTTGATAAATCTAACGTACTGATAATGCTAATGCTAGGGCAAGAAGGCTCCATAATATTTTAAGCTAATTAAGAACCATGGCACCTTCAATTCATCTAAGCATGTCATCGCTATATCAAGGGCTATGTCCCAAATCTTAGAACTTTATTGTTAGAGTTTATTCCTAGGGAAAGAAAAAATTATTGAAATTTGAGCGATTATGGGCTGGCAGCTTCTACAGAATGAACACTTTAGCTAATACTGAGCTTTTTCATGTAAATGGTAATGCAAGGAATGGAATGTTTTACCCATGAATGTTGGATATTTAGCATTAGCACACAGAATTAAAAACAAATTAGAAAACTTAAAAATAAAGAAGTTTAGAAATTAAAGAAATTTTAACTTAACACTGAAATCAACATTGATAGACTTTAAATGAAGATGGAAGTCTATCTCACCAGGAGTTCTAGTGTTTGTTATAGAGCCTGAAAATGTTCTAATCCCCGAAAGTACTCATAAACTCTAGCTTTTGAAGTATTAAATTAGCTTGAAAATATTCATAGATTCTAGTGTTTGGGACGGAACATTAAAATGGCTGACATGGTAACTTCTGGCATTTGGGACAGAACATTAAAATGAACAATTTCAAAGTTCTAGTAAAAAAAGAAAAACTCTATGAAGTCAAAAATGATGTGGACTCATATAATGATGTGGCCATATAATTTATTTTTAGTTAACTCTGAAAGGCAAATACATAATTTTTTACGTAATCTTCTTGCTTTTCAATATACTTTGTCCATCTGTCAACAAGCTTTTGTATTTTCTTATTAAAAATGTTTTGAACTGCCACAAATGCACTGCTGTTTTCACTTCAAAAGTGAATCTTTATCCTCGCAGGGGTGCTTTCGGGGAAACAAACGGGTGAAAGTCTGATGAAGCGAGTTCAGGACCATAGGGAGGATGCTTTAACACATCAAAAAGTTTTTACTGTGTGTTGACAGCATGAGCACTGCTGATTATTGAATCTTTTTCCTGATAATGTTCCAATACTGGCCCTTGAGAATGCCCAACAGATAGTTAACTTTGGAACTTTTTCTCAGTTGGCAATTGAGGATGTTTCCGTTCCACGTTCTCTCAGGCACGTAGTGATGAATCCATATCTTATCATCAGGAATGATTCTCGTTAAGAATCATTCTCCTTTCTCAGAGTATCGGTCCATGCAGATAGCCAAGAACACTAACTAGGGATGATTTAAGCGTTTTTGACAGGAGATAAAAACAAACTCCCATCAGAAGAAATTTATCACAGGAATGGTATGCTAATGGAAATTACATGCTATTAGCTCAAGCATGACTGCTACAACTGATTAGAGCACATCCCCGATGTATCACGTCAGCAACAACCCCTAACATGCACGCCATCTCACCTTTTCATGTGCTTCACAGAGGCGCCCTAGGGACATTGACCTGGATTTTTGGAACTGTGCATTCAGAGGAGTGACAAGTAACATGCGTGATTCAAGTTAGCGCAGTAATGGCAACACAAATCAAGGAAATAATGTCAAGGAAAAATGAATGATTTGATGAAGAACATCAGCCCTGGGGAAAATGGTGCTACGTGAAAATGAGACAGATTGAAAGGAATCACACTCATCTGTCGGCTTCGCGTCAGCAAGGGGGTTTGAGGGAGGAAAAACTGATCAGGCTACATGCAAACACATTTAGCCCGGTCGTCTTCCGGTGGTGAGGCATTCCTGATTTGTCACTAAAACACAGGTTCGTGTAGTAGTTGTGCTAGATAGTTTAGCAACAGCTTTGATACCTTTTCATATTTTAAAAGTGGGGACTTGAATAATCAGAATTCTTGAATAATCAGAATTATCCATGCTAATTTGTTTAAGTAAATGTATTTTTATGTAAAAAAAAAAAAAAAAAAACATTCAGAACTACGGTGACTACAGTAACGCTGGTTGTTATACATTTGGTATAAGTACATTGTTATACATTTGGTATAACTGACCATTTGCTTGATATAAAGTAGAAGAGGCAAACAATGTACAAGTAGGGGGAGGGAGCTATTCTAAATCCTTTATTCTGATTGGTCAGTTATTTGATTTGAAACCACCTGAAGTAAATTGAAAACTGCTCAATTAAATGAGGTTCAACTTGCTTATATAGCTTGTTAAGTTCAGTACTTAATAAAACCAATGTTTATTAAGGTGGCTGACTATTTAAAGTTGAACTTAGCCCTTGAAACCACTGGGCTAAGGAGCTAGTTGGCAAGATGGCTCTGGCGTCCTGTTTTCAAAAAACATATACATTGATCAACCATATGCCTTCAAACTGGTCACAGGATCATGGGAACCCAAGGTAAGGAGCCCAAGGCTGCCAACCCTGCCTCCATGCATTTGACAAACGAGTCCAATCCATGAAGGCCCCACAACCCACAGAGCCAATTCGAACCATTGCCATCTCCTGGTGCCAGACACCACAGCAGGGCCTGTCATCCCAATGTTCATGGTTTTTATGTTATGGCTGATCATTGCATATTGTAGTATTTTGCACACACAATGTTGTTATGATGAAAATGTTGAACGATCATAAATAGGAAAAGTACAGCGGAGATTCATGATGACTTCCATGATGTTGTAGCTTTTGTGGCTAGCAACTTTTTTGTGGGTGTGCACAGACTATTTTAGATTCTTAATTTAGGAAGGAGAGATGGGAACAGGATCACCCCCTGGTGGCTCTAAGTAGTGTATGCATTTAAAATGGGAAGGTCTACGGCTAAGGATTCACCTTCAAAACAAAAAGAGGATTGAAGCCGTGTTCTTGATCGATTTTTAAGAATTACTTATTTTCCTATAAATTGGAATAATTGGCTTTGACTTGAAGCCTTGGACTGCTTGGATTATTCCTTTTTTTTCCCCTATCCCAGCATGTAAAAGACACCCCGCAGTTTTCATTAACTCAGCTAAAGCACAGCGTCTGCTTGTTTTATGTTTTATGCACAAAGCAGCGTGAAATAACTTCAAGTTGTCGTTCCATTCTGCACAAAGATTACACACGAGAAGTTTTCTTTCTTCCTCAGGAGACCACGCAGCGGTCTCTGTTCTGACTTCATTATGAGCTTCACTGTGAAGTGTGTCTTTTTTGGTTGTTATCCTTGGCTGTATAGAACCAGGGATCGTGCTGACGAGTATTTAGCATTCTTCTTATTAAACAGCTTTAATGAGTGAAACACTCAATACAGAAAATAATCGGTCAAACAAGACATGTCAAAGATGTTTGGTTTTTTTTTTATTAAGAAGACTGTGCTTTATAAGTGGATGGATGTGTCTTTTATCCATTTCAAGTGGAACATAGTGAGATAATTGGTATAATTAAAGAAAAAAAGCATTTGCTTGGGCCAATTTGAAATTTCTTTTCTAAGCTAATACTTCAAATGAGAAAAAAAGATTTTCTTATTTACTTACATAATAACTAATGGATGGCTAGAGGAAAGAACAAACATGGATGTCTCTCACTATGATTTCCAAAAAGGCATGCAATGATAATACTTTTTTTTTCATTCTGTAAATTATTATTTGCTTGTTTATTGTTGTCAAGATGCTCCAAAAGTTATTTGAGCATTTGAGAGTGAAGGGCCGTTCTCAAGGCAACTTGTTGGTGGGATTTGAACCTACAGTAGGACCTTCTGATCAGTAGGCCAATGTCTTATCCACTGAAGTATCCCTGCCCCTATTACTGCTACTGTATTACCCAGCAATATAACCCCCCACTACACTACGAGTCAAAAGTTTGTACACACCTTCCAATTCCGTGGTCTTTTCTATTTTTTATTTTTTCTACATGGTAAAACAATGCTGAAGGCATCGATAATGTGCAATAATCTCATTGAACATATATTGAGATGTGCTGCTTGTTAATTGGTGATTGCTGAGGGTGGGATGGTCTTAATGAGAGCCTGGTGGTTGATGGGTTTTGCAAATGTATTTGACAATACTGTTCTTGAAAGAACTATTCCAGAACACCTGGCCTTTGTGTCAACAATTGACTGTTGTTGGTGTTGTTATTACTACTTACCTATTATTATTATTTAATGCTATATGTGTTATTTCATAATTTAGAAAAAAACATTATTGTTCTAGAATGCAGAAAATAAATAAATAACTTCTATCCAAATTTTGGACTGGTACTGTCTGTAATCGCCACACCCTTGAATTGTTTGTCAAACGAACTGTGTTTTCAGGAAACAACATCCATTTCTTCTCTGGATGTGGTTCAAGTCAGATTTGCACAAGTCAGATTCACTGTTTTTTTGCTGTTCAGCCTACATGAAAGCAATGTGCTTCTAAATTGAATCCAATCTGGATATGCCAAAAATATGATGGGCAGTCCAAACAAGGCCCTATCCACTTATGATCAGATCGCCCAGAATGCATGTTAACCCCGGGTGTGAATGAATACATGATGTTTCAGGACCTCATGTTGCACAAAGTACAAGACCTAGCAATTTTTATAATAAAAAAAGAAAAAATAATCTGAAGAAATCATTTCTTATCCAATTTAAGGAAGACGTTTGCTAAAATCCTAAATTGTATTTTTGGATGTATAAAGTTAATCTGTTTATCTTAAATTCTTTGATGAACAATGATCAATGCTGATTATTATTATTATTATTATTATTATTATTATTATTGTTGTTGTTGTTGTTGTTGTTGTTGTTGTTGTTGTTGTTGTTGTTACTTGGCTATAAAACCGAAAGAGATGGCCTGGGGGTGATGCGACAGAACATTGCACCACTACACAATGCCTCAGCATTGGAATTGCATCAGCTCTCACATATCAGAAGCCAGGCTCCATTTTAAAAATTAAATATTTCTCTCCCCCTTAGGAAAAATCTAAGAAGGAAAAGCCATGAAATATTCGTTTGCATGAAGGATGCATTATGGGCCCCAATGGCAGTAGGAGAAAAAATGGAAAAGAAGAAGAAGAAGAAGAAAGAAGAGAGAAGAGAAGAGAAATGACCCAGAGGAAGAGATATATTCAAAATATACTAACCTCATTTTTTTCCCTTTAAGACCTGATCCTGGGGTTCTGCTCCTGAGAGACGTGTCTCAGTCGCTGATTAAGCATCAGCTCCCTGAAGCTCCTGGTTTCTTCTCATGCATACCTGAGAAAGCAGGCATATACAATCGGTTCTGAACTAGACAAAGCTGATGAAAGGAATGAAAAAAAGCTCAGATGAAGGTGAAGAACAGTGAAAAAAATACTGAAAAAAGAAAGAAGGAAAATAAAAAAGAAAGAAAGAAAAAAAACTAAATTAATATCAAAACTAAAGCATAAATATAATCAAAGGCCAATGAAAAAAAAAACATGTCAGATGAAAAGGTTAAACGTTAACTGAAAATTAAAGACTAGAGAACTATTAAAATAAATACATATGTAAAACAGACTGTCTGTTGAACTTATTTGGTACAAAGTGTGTGATTAGCAATTAGCTTATATTCATATTTTTTTTATTCATTATAAGGTGCTAGATAATTATGCGTATAATTGGAGTGTGATTATTACATGCGAGTTTAATTGACTCTGGTGCTGATGGAGGTCACGTTGCTGTTTTACTCCCCACATGATGAGGAGGTTTGCGAGGCTCCGCATTCTCTGTTATTAAATAACTCACCGCTGCCGTGTTTTCTTCCACCTGTAAAAGGGAACAGTTAAATAATCATCAAGTTGATGCATATTTATTCCCAGTACCGAGAGAGTCTTGTCATCCATCATCATAACCTTTTATACGGCAGCGATTCATCACGCGCTGCATGAAAACCAATATGGAGGTCTCGGTTCTCCGGGGCGAGATCGATTCTGAGCTAAAACATGACATTTAGAGTATTTAAATAAATAATTATGTAATGCTGTTTTAGCTTTTTGGGCAATTTTTAAATGTTTCTTTGTGTACAGAATGAGTAATGAGAAACAGTTATAGTATAATGACAGGAGGTGTGACCTGGGGTGGAGCCAGAGTTGGATGGAACACATCAAAAGCTCTAAAAGGTTAACGCATTACATTTCTACTATTGACAATTTAAAACAAGTTAGAATAGCAAGTTAGAATATGGAACCGAATATATAAAATAGAGCTAGCTCATCTTACCCCATAAGCAATTTTACCATGGTAGGGTTACCATGTCATATAATACCAAGGTATTTTTGACAATACTATGGTACTTATTTGTTGATATAGTGCATATACCACACTATGGTACATGGTTCAAACTCTGGTACAATGGAACAGTTACTATATGGTACAGTATCAGCATACTGTCAAAAATATGTTATGCGTGTGTTTGTACCATAAAAACTGTACCAGCAACCTCTCGGCTGCTTCCATCATCCTGTCAACTTGGCACAGGTTTTTTTTTATGCCAGATGCATACACAGACCATTCTTCCTGACACAGACCATCCCATTTTTTTCTAACTGGGCTTGGGACTGGCACTGCATGCAGTGACTGGGTAGTATGGGGTGTGTGAAAACCACCAACGGCTCTTTCGCAGATCCTCAAATCCCCAAATCAACAACCTAGAGCCTAGAACCTAGAGCCTGAGCCATTACATCACCTAGAGCCTAGAGCCTTCACCGCCTGAGCCATCACATCACCACATGTTTATGTACCATAATGGTAATATGTAAATATTATAAAACCACTTTGTCACAATAAATTAAATGAATATAATTAATACCATAGTATATGTTGAAATTCTTAATATTACATACAATAAGATGATACTGCCTGTAAAGTACCATACCTGTAGTATACACTAACATACAGGATACAATAGGGTAGAAGGTGTACAAACTTTTGTAGACACCAGTTGAAATTTGATAGTCACTGTGATATCCAATAAGTATCATGGTATTTACCAAAGTATGCTGGCACACACCATAGAACTACCATGGTACTAACTGACGTGCCACAGTATCCTCCCTGGTACTTTATAACGTCCTGTGTTGACAACCACCAAGTGGAACAAACAAAGTTACTTGTTAAGAATAAAGAAATCCATTATTGTTATATATATTATATCACGAGTTTGTTTACATTCAGTTTACTGTTTTCAACTTAAAATGTGTTACTTTATACACTTTTCATCATCAGGCCCCAGAATTTGGATCATTGGCCACAGTTATATTATATTCACTGTGGGAAAAAATGAGCATGTGAGTCCGCAGGGAATGACCTCAGCCTAAATACTCTGGTTCACTGGTTTGGTCAAGGAGGAATGAAGTAGTTTGACTTTTTCCCTTTTCTTTCCCCATAAATCCTTTAAAAGAAATACAGCTCCAGATATTTTCCTTTATTGGACCACCAATAATAATTTAGGCCATCACAGGTGTCTGGACATGCTTGCAGCAATGGAGACAGACCTTTGTGAGCTACACCAGCAATTCCCTAAGATGAAAATCATCTGGTATGGCATTTCTGCTTTATAGTATTCCTGTGCTTGAGATGTTTTCATGCTATTGTTCATACACAGCACAACATTTTATTCTGAACTAAGTCTAATAAACAAGTCACTGACTTTGACATTGATATGAACGACAGAAACAAATGTAACTGAATAGCTTTTAAATTTAGTGTTGATTAATGACCTGTTCAATAGACTACCCATTGTGTATCACCATTCTGGGTTAACATCCTTTCTGTTTAATCCATTCTGGGTTAAATATGACATGTTTGTGATTACTGACATGTCATATTTAATCCCAACTCTGGTCCACCAGACCACCAGAGGGCACCTGGCCCTGATATTTGCACCCCTTCTTTTATTACTCTTATTTCCTATTTGAACAGGTTAAATGCATAATGACCTCTTATAGACACGTGGCCAACCCTGGTCTTTTAGAACCACAGTTCTGCAGTTTTTCCAACTGTCCCTACAATATTAACTGCTGGTTACCTGTGTTCAGTCAATCAGAAGCTGGAAGGTACCATCTTAGATGAGGGTGGCGTGAGGGAAGACAAAGTGAACTGGTATCAATCTAGTTTTAGATTGACTAATACACCTATTCCAGGTAATTAGCAATGAGTAGTTCATGCTTCATTTGAAAATATGCAGTGCTGTTGCTCTTGAGGACAAGGGTTGGCCACCCCTGTTATAGACGAGAAAAATATCTACAGTTTGAATTCTGAGACTTATAGTTTCTAGATTCATTGTCTGTGTAATTTATTTTTATTTATTTATTTTTTTTTTAACTTGCCTCTGCCTAGCTCTTGTCTGCCATGGCATTTTTGCTCGGTTCATCACTCCGCAGATGTTGGATTGAATCTGGTATTGACCCTCATTGCCATTGGTAAATAAATCTTGGACCTCATGGAGCCTTACTCTGTGTCTTTGAGTCTTCCATCTCACCTTAGTACCTACCTGGGCACCATCAATGCACAGTCAATGCCAACACTTAAGTATTAATTCATTCACAAGAAATTCAGATTCCAACAAACCCATACAGGATTCCACTTTGACTTAAGCAATTCCCACTAGCACCGTTGACCTTGATCATTACCACTGGTATCCTTATGGTATTGTTTACTTTCGAGCAACTTCAGTCAATTCCACTTCTACTGACTACACTTCCATTCCTTTTCTCACATTGAGATCAGTATGGGTTTATTCAAGTACATCAGTCTTCTTGTGCTTGTCCATTGTTTCTCCTAACAGGTGTTTGCAGGCTCCTCTGAACTGTCTGACATTGGGATTGTTGTTGTGTCCATGCTGTACTTGGTTTATAGGCATTGTGTTGGTTTTCTGAAATAGGTCATGGTAGATTCCAAACGCTCTTCTGCTATTTACAGTGAAGCCATAGATTGGTGTCTTTTTGTTACATGATGTGGTCTTGCCATTCTTCTGGAACAACCCATAGAAGCATTCAGCATTCTGCTTGTTTACAAAGTAGTATCAGCACTTGTTTTAGTTGACGGCTTGAGTAGAGATTTGTAACCTTTTCCAAAAGGATTGCAACCTTTGAGGCCATCAAAGAACCTGCTGCACTTCATTTGAATTCCTTGAGCTTCAAGGCATTATCAGCACTTATATCCTTCGTCACACAACTACACTACTGAAAAACTGTGCAGCCAGGTGAACTTTTATTTTCTGTTTTCTCCTCTGGGAGCCATCTTCAATCCATTGCCAAGCCACAGACTGTCTTTTTTCAGAAGTTTATAGATTGATTCAATGTACTCTGACTTAATGTTACTCTCTTTTTCTGGAAATATGCTTTAGGATGTGACATGCATTCAGAAGCACATGTACCTTCTTGATTCAAGAAGTAAGGTGAGGCTGAGATCAGCATTATTATTAGATCAGTCATGATATAATCAAGTTGTTGCCTTGCAAGTCAAAATGAAAAATTGTGGTCCTTCATGGTTTCTTTAGATGTTTCAATACTGTTCACGAGCAACTACATGATTGGAATTCTCCACGACTAATTAATGGCAGAAGACCAAAGCTTCTGTGACCAAGGTGATGTCAATTTTACCACCACCCATGTCAACATAGTCATGGGATTGGTCTTGGCCAAAAAGTCAGTCATATTACAGATATAAATGTCATCCATCATCAAAGCGGAGACTGTCCCCTCTCCCCTTACTCTATTTGCATGAACCTGACTAGAGAGGTAACCACTAACAAAACCAGTGGTGGTACATGGTACCAGCAAGAGTGGAGAGCAGCTGCCTGAAAAAAACAAGCCCACAGTGCAAGCTTGTCATGGAAGTGATTTCAGCAAGAAAACAGGTCAGCTAATGTTATGCCGTCTTAAACAACATTTTATCTTCTTAGTAACTGCTTTTTAGTTGTTCCGAATTGCCTCTGATCCATCTTTTGTTAATGCTAGTTCACATGACAGTAAGTTTCTGCCAGCTTGCGGACAGGTTCATGACTCACCTCGCTGCTTTGTTTATAGTTGTCGCTATGAGACACTAGGATCCCTTTTAATTAAATCCCTGAACAAGGGCACTACTTTTTGTGTGGAACAAGGTGATCTACACCCTAAACAGAGCACTAGAACAACTAGCACAACAGTTGCAGTAGTAAACTGAGGCTATTCTAGAATAAGTAGAAACATAATAAGATTTAAGTTAATTTGAATTCTACATTTGTACTGTAATTTTAGTACTGTGATTATGAATTTGTTTAACT
>JAQMYJ010000010.1:18537845-18550182 GCA_030014305.1 Clarias laeviceps | reverse complement strand
TTCCAATTTCTGCTGAATCTCGGCGGATGTCCAAATTGCTAAAAGCGCTTTTGTTTCGTCCGCGCTCCACATTAACGAACTTTGGGTCTCCGCCATTTTATTATTATTTTTTTATCGCTCCCTATAATCCCGCCCAGCGCTCGTGACGTCACGGGTTCTCGCGACTAGACCAGCAGAGTTTAGGGGCCGGTTCGGTGCTTATTTTACCTATTTTTTTCTGTGGAAAAGTGCGGCACTGGTTCCAAAATTGGGAACCGGCACGGAACCGGCACGGGAACCAGAGCAGTGGAAAAGGGGTAAAAGAAATGTGTAGGGCATCAGCAGGCCTCGGTGTCAAGTCAGCAAAAACCACTTTATCCCTCATTCATCCAGACCTTTAGGTGGCGGTAGCGCACCACCAACTTTGCCTGCCGCAAATAAAATTGGAAAGCTAAAAATGTAAGCTGAAATTTACATAGCTTACGTTTGTTCTTAAATTGTAAAAGGAATTCAAATGATATCTGTGGGTGATTTAGCATGTGGATTAGCATATCTAGGTAACTAACACTTTTGAGGTTGAAATTTAAATTTTTATTTTATTTTTTTAAAGGTAAAAATCTGTCAGCTAGTTATAGTATTATTATTAGGCATGCCCTAAGTTAACCAGTGTGGTTTGACATATTAGGTTACTTTTTACATTTTTTTTTTTTTTTAATAATAAGTTACTATTACTGCAGGATCAGTTTTTCAAAAACCAGTAGTTTTATTATAGAGTGTTCATAACATGTAACTTTAGAGACATCAGTTAATTATATTCTATAGATAAAGACCAATATTTTTGTTTGTGGAAAGGTCATCTTGGTAATGTAATTACATACATTTTACATTAACTGTGTTCTTTTCAGAAGCATGCCACCTCAGGAGACCAAGAATCTCAACAAAGAAAATGCAGGAGAATGTTCCGGCATCTCCATCAGCACCACATCATCAGTCAGGTAAGCACCAGCCCATGAGCAAGCTCAAGGCCACCTCTCAACCTTCAGAAAGTTGGGAATGGAGAAACAAGAGGAGACTGATGTAGCCAGTGAGAGAGAACATTTCCTGGCTTTGGCCCATTCTTGTAGCCCTTACATACAGCAAGCAACCAATTTTCCTTAAAAAATTTTCATCTTTGTCCTTTTTGACTGATTCTTTTCACTGGAAGATTGTCACAATGCTGCGGCCTTTGTGTAACTCCTGTATAAATCATACTTTGAGTTGAGCAGTGTGACATTTAATATCTTGGTCAGGTTGGGTGACATTTTGTATCATTTAGTGTCTTGATTTGCCAGATTTTCCTTGTGTATGTTATATTGTGTGAATTGTAATCACATTTATTACACTGTAGCTGTTAATTGAGGATTTTTGATATGTTCAATAAAACTATAATATTTCTCATTTGTGTCTCATGCATCTCATTTATATCTGATTTTAATCTCATTATGGCCTTATATATGGCTCATCTCAGATTTCTCAAATGTTGCTCAAACGTATGTCTCAAGATGTGTCTCAGTTATGTCTCTTTGTTTCTCCTAAGTGGGGTTTAGGAGAAATATAAAAGACAATGTTGAGCTCAATTCATTCTCATGAGACAAGAAAAAGCTCATTCCGAGCAACAAAATTTTGCTATGAGTAAAGATGCAGGATGCAGAAACGCAAACAAGCTGGACTACTGAAAAAGCACACTAGTCTCCAATGGTACTATAACTGTTAAGAAACAGATCACAATGAGCACAAAATATTTTTTTAACATTAAACAAGGGTGACACAATAAAACTTTCTCAAGTAAAAGTTCTATTAAAAGCCACGGTTAATGGTCTATGCTTGGTCAAGCCTGCATTAATTTGACCCATAAGGTCATACAGTCTGATACTTATCTTGTAAATGACCTAAAACTATAATATGTTGTATAACCGTATGTTTTTGTTTTTCTGAGATTAGCCTGAGACCCACCAAAATCATCATTTCTAGAATTAAAAGAGGTGGGTACTAACATTTGAAAATGAGTATAAATATACAAATAGAAAAGAATTGAAAAGAATCTAAGTGAAATATAAAAGAATACATCACATTTTGAGGACTGCATTTACCTGCGATACAAATTCACTAGCATGACAACATAAAAAAAAAAAAAAAAATACCATGTACTCCTATAACTCTTAAATTATCTAAAGAAAACAGATCACAATGAGCTCAACAGCATGGCGTTTTTTTAAACGCTAGTTGTCTAGCAGCTATTATGTATTCTCTGATCATGAGCTGGAAGTGTGAATGAGTCAGCAAGTTTACAAGTTTATCAGCTCAACATAAACATTAATGTTGTATTTCATTACTTCAGCATCACTAGCTAGCAAGTGAAAAGTGCTAAGTAATGACGAAGGAAGCTATTTTGCCTGCCATTCATTCGTGTATATATTGCTAGCTGATAGCTTTTCTCTTATTTCAGATCTGACAGCAAGAAGACGACTTCCTTCTCCACTTCACCACTTTTTACTTTTCTGCATAAAGTGTAAAGAAAGCTTTACAACATGTCCTCATATCAACAAGAGCTGTTAGCATTCCTGCTACTATTATCATGTGGCATCTGATTGTTTTTTTGTTTTTTTTTTTGGTCAATTTAAGAGCTGAAATAAACACCAGCCGGTGGTTTATGATTAATTTCAACGAACGAGCTAAAGCAAAGCGAGCGTGTTTTGTTCTGTTTTGCTAACGTGGCCTGTTTTTTTCGGGACATAAAGGTGTCAGAATTACAGTGATGAATTAGCTCGACTCTGCGCCGTTACTTTGTAGGAGACGACTTTGTCCAAGTGGAAGTCACTTACAAAAAAAAGGATTAATTTATGGTGGAAAAAAAAAATACATAAAAATATGTTTGCAATTCTGCCATAAAGTTTCCCTGGAGCATCCTAGGTGTTTAAAATACAGTTCCTTTCTTTTCAAGGTCTCTCTCTCTCTTTCACACACACACACACCAGTGGATTTTATGATGCAATAAGACACAGCCGGGTGCCATAATGCAGTAAATATTATGCCTCAAATACAATAATGTGGAGAGTTATGCTAGCACTGTGATAGAGTTAGCATCAGTATATAGCATTAGTACTGTCATTGACCTGTGTAGCATTGATCAGACCCGCATGAGTATTTTGCAAAACATTAAACATACTTTTCTACGTTACTCACTCTGATGTAATATGTATCATTTCTCAGCCATAGCAATGCATTTGAAATTCCAAGGGATCAAAAACAGCTTTCAGATATGCAGACACTTACTATAATTGCAGAGGTGGAAGGTAACTGAGTAGATTTACTTTGTTACTGTACTCATGTACATATTTCACACTGTATGTTAATTGAGTAGTTTTATTAGAGAATACTTCTAACTTTTACTCCACTACATACTACAGCAAATACATGCACTCTTAACTAACTATACTGTACCTGCTGACTATAAAATGTAACTGTGCGACTTGCCTTTCCTTCGTGACATGCCTAATAATGCAACTGTTGGTTGTATTCAGAAGCAAAGCTGGTTGCAGACAGTGATGAAGACAGAGTGATCACAATCGGAATGCAGAGAGAGAGAGATTTGTACAATGAAAACGTTTCTGTACTTTCAATACTTAAGTCAATTTTTGGATTTTTACTCAAATGCTCATATAAATGAAGGACGTCTAATTGTACTTGAATAACATTTGCTGTATGGAATCACTTTATCTCAAGGGCAGGCTTTTAGTACTTTAGTGAGGACTCGCCGATCTACACTTGGGGCGTGGCTCCACAAAACCTCTGGGGGTTAGCTGTGGTATCTGGTACAAGGACATTAGCAGCAAATCCCTTGTGTGCTGAGTGTTGGGCCTCTGTTGATCTTCCTTTTTTTGTTTGCTTCCATGGAAACTTGTGATACATTGGCTTTTTTTGTGGGATCAGACAAGCCTTTGGTTCCCACAGGCATAGATGAGTTTTTGGTGCCCTTTCTCCTGGCATATGATTGATCAGTGTTATTTATTCACCTGATCGGTGTATTTCAAAAGAGGTATAAACCTCTTAGTACATAAATTCATTTGAATTTACTTATTACAAATTTATTGTTCTTGTATTACTACTTCAATGTCATAAATATAGCATGTTTCATAATTTTCCATTCTCTAACTACTGTACAATCTTTGCTTTCTTTTTAGCCTCAGCATGGAGCATTTCTCTTTCCATTTTCTTCTTTGTTTCATATTTGTCTCGCCTGCTTTTGACTGTGCCATTTTGTATTTTATCAAACATGCCAAGATGAGCCTGCGGTTATTGTTTTTCTGTGTGGTGGTGCATAATTTGCATAAATTATGGCCTTAAAATGCAAGAAATGACATTTTAGAGAACCTAAATTTTCAATAATGTCCCAGGAGAGCAGGCCCTGGACCCCCCCAGATACTTGTGCCTTTGGCACTCAAAGTATGTTACCAGCATTTAGCTTATCCAGACATGGGCTCTACATGTTTAGTATTAGCATAGGGAGACTGTAAAAAATTAATAGAATGTTGTCTAAGCTTCAAGCATCCAATTATTTTTTTATTTGAATACCAAATTCAAATTCTACTTCCTGTTTCATTTACATTGGACAGTCCTACACTTCCTTAAGTTATCTACAACATCTACAGTGTAAGGGATTTTTTATGAGGCTTTGTTTTAAACCACAATGATAGAGTGTGTGTAAAACTATTCCACCTCTTTTAAGCAGCAGTAACAGCATTTCCTTTATCCTTTGTCCGAAACCACCATGATATTCTACGAAATAGTGTGTGGAGGAAAAAATAAAAATTGTTAACAGCCATGCTGAAACATTTCCCATGACTTTGTCTTTATAGTGACTTACTGTATAGTGGTGGATTATTCTAGTGGTATTGGGTGCAATTTGGGAAACAGCCTGTACTGTGTCTTTGTGAATGGCTGACTGTTTTGATATTGTCATTGGTACAGTTCAGAACATCAACACACACTTTATTGACTTGGATTGTAGCATAGTATTATCTGGGTTTATGGTTCACAAATTATTTGAACACACATACACACAAAGGCTATGAAGGCTGTGTGGATCAGACTTATGGTGGAAAGTAGAAATTCTCACATCAAAGCAGTGCTCGTGTTCATCTTCAAACCAGAGCGCACGCTTCAGAACTTACACTAGAAGAAAAGCGTGTTCTGAAGTGTTAAGTGTGAATCTGTTTATTCATCTGCCTTAATGTCCAAACGGCTGGGCTGCAAATTAATTCATCAAGTGTTAATATTGAGATATACATTTTAAGTTTACTGAAAAACTGACATCATGCATTCTGAGATGCTGTTTTGCTCACCATGCTTGGAAAAAGTAGCTATTTGAGTTATCACATCCTTCTTCTCAGTACAAATCAGTCAGGCTATTTTCCTCTGTCCTCTCTCAACAAGACACTCCGGCTCACTGGATGCTTCCCAAGATTCCCATAAAGGTCTGGGTGTGAAATGAAATCTAACTATGTGAGCTTCTTAGTGAGGAGACACCATGGAGTTTAAAGCTCTTTATTAATGGAAAGGTTTTATCCGGTCTATTTTCTATAGTGGTTTTTCTTTTGTCTCAGTTTCTCAGCTTTTGTTTCAAGAAAGACCAGTACAATTAAAAAGTATCAGCTACCGTCTACCTATGCATCTTTCCATATTAATAACATTTACAACAATATACCTTAATGACAGTTTCACTGAAAATGTCTTATAAATCCATATTTTTTTCCTTCCTCCTTCATTAATTCATCATTTGTCACCTTTCCCTAAGCTCAGAGAAAAAAAAATGACTGTATCCCAAATTAAGTTATATAACTGCAGACTTCCTCAACACGCCAAGGCGCCTCTGAATGTCTGACTGACTGTGCTCCAAATTCATTTAATCAAGTGTAGAACACCACATAGGGCTTAATCGGCTGTGTTCCAGCTGATGACTTTACCGACAGGCCGTTACCATTTTATACCTGTACTCCTACTCTATTACAAGACATAGGTTCACACATATTCATATGCCAAAAAGTAAAAGTACAATAATTTAAAAGCCAGTAAGCACTAACCATCCTGTTAGTTATTCAATTATAGTTGAATAGTTAATCCAATCATTTTGTCCTCAGTTTCAACAAACCGTTTTTGCAACGAAAACGGTTTCCATTTCAAATAAAACTTTTTTTTCACAGATTCCCTCAGTGTAAATTTGATCTTTTCTAGTTTAAGAAAAAAATATCACATCTTCTAGCCACACAGCAGCAGAATGAGGAGTGGTAGATTTCCACAGCAACAAAATTCTCCTAAGGCCAGAAATGACATAAACGCAATGATATTGGATTGGTTTAGATTTAAACCCAAAGTTTTATCTGCCACTCCAAATACAGTATAGCTATAAGCAGACAGGGCTTAAGTGTCAGTCCTTGAACCTCACTGACGGTTTTATAATCAGCCCCATAGCCATTAAGCTGAGGCAAGACTACAAGGCATCTACCATATTGGCTGGAGAAAGGTGCACCTGTTACAGCCAGCATTTCTCCTAGAATACATGTGTGCAAGTTTAGCTTTGCTTAAATGTACAATGTGCAGCTCAAACTAACTGTATGCGCCCCAACCTCGCACATGATAAGGAATGGACTCTTTATCAGTGATGTCTAATACTCCTCTTTCAGATTCAGAAGAAGTCCATTTTTGATCGAGCTGAGTCAATTATAGAGGGAGAGAATAACTGGTTTCCATGAATGGGACCCAGAACTGGAGCTGATATGAACTTGTAGTCAAAATTGAAATTGATAAATGAATTTGAGGGTGGAAAGTATAACGGGATTGGACATAAATTGATGAGGGTATCATTGGCAGGGAGGAATATATTAAAGCTACCACTAAGAGTGGTAAGACTGCGGCTCAAGCAAACACTATTTAATATCTGGTTGATGAAGACAAAACAATACCTTTTGGATACTGGATGCTCAATAATGTATAAAGCTGGGCGGGCATAGCTTTACTAAACCATCACAAGGGAACTTATATCTGAACCGAACCTGAACTGAATATTTTGCCAGATGTGTCTAAAAAAAAAAAGTTATTTAAGCACAGACGTTTTTAGTGTGGACACCATGAGTAGTCCCAAGGTACTCTAAGGGCTTGAATGTCTCTGTTCCAAATCATTTTTCAATAATATGGTAGCAGACTTGGTGAAAATTACCTTGCCATTAAATTGTATTGGTCTGTGTCCAAAACTTAGTTTTACTTAATCAAGTGTGACTTGAATATTGCAAGGCATCTGTAAGTAATGACTGGCTGAGTTCCAACTTAACTGTTACTAAAAGTATGGGCAAACTCAGTGAACACTGCAAATGGTGTGACCGGCTGTGCTCTAAATCAACTTGTTTGTAACAAAATTATTTGTGAATGTCTAACCATTTGTGTTTAAACAAAGTTAATCAAGTGAAGACTTGCAGATCATTATAAAGCATTTGTAAATTCCTGACTGGCTGTGTTCCAAATTCTGGTTTACCATCAGGTGTTGAATGAACTCTTCAAAGCATTTCTGAACATCTGCCCAGCTGTGCTCCATATAAAGATTTAATGTGTACACTTATTGAATATTATAAGGAATGTTCTCAAAGTATGTGGAATTACTGAGAATTACCAGCCTTTACATTACATGGTTTTATTGTCTGTATCCAAAACTACTGTAAGTAGTCAAGAATTGCTTAACAAAACTATTAAAAGTAATTGTTAAATGCCTAACTGCCTGTGTCCCAAAGTTAAGCACTTAAGCACAGTTACTTAAGACTTTTAAACACTACAAAGCAACTTTGTCTAATTGGCTGTGTCCTAAATTAAGTTTTACCCGTACTCAATGAACACTACAAGGGCCTCTGATAGCAATACTGGCTGTGTTCCAAATTGAACGTTAATAGTGTAGACTTACTGAACATTGTAAGGCTTTGTAATGCCTGCAGGTCTGACTGGCTGTGTTCCAAATAAATGGATTCAAGTGTAGACTTCCTAAACAGTTTCTAAATCATCTTTGTCTAATTGGCTGGACCACGAAATTAGTTTTACCCTCACTCAATGAACACTGCAAGGATCTCTGATGGTCAGAACAGCTGTGTGTAAACAGCAAAGACTGAACATTACAAGGTACGTCTGACAGTCTAAATAATTGTGTTCAAAATTAAGTGATTCAATTGTAGACTTCCGAAATACTACAATGTCGCACATAAAGGTAATCAAGCCCACATTTATTGAACTTAGACTTCTTTGCCAAAATAGATTAATTTCAGTGTCATGTATGAATTGTAAATTTATTGAATATTATACAACACTTATTTCAGGGGTCAGGGGTAGCTCAGTGGTTAAGGCATTGGACTACTGATCTGACGTTGCCAGGTTCAAAAACCTCAGCACAACATGATAATCTTTGGTCCTTGAGCAAGGCCCTTAACCCTCAATAACTCAAATGTAAAAAAAAATTGACAAAATGTAAGTCGCTCTGGATAAAGGGCTCAAATGTGAATGTAAATGTATTTCTGACTGTTTGTCACAAATATGGTTGAAAGTGGTGAAAGTATGTCTGTACGGTCCACAGTACTGGGGAGAGAGCAACTACCTGCCAAAACCACCATTCAAAACTAGTCACAAAAGCACTTTGAGCAAGAAACCTCCTCATAACATTATGTCATTATGTTAAGTCGCTCTGAATTTAACTGGCCATGTTGCTCACAACTATCACAAGCTACAAAGCTAACTACTGTAGTGTCTTACACAAGGCTGAATTCCAAATCCCTCTCTAACCCCCAATCAAGGGCACTACATGGTGTGTGGACCAAGGAATGTACACCCCATATAGAGCACAGGCTTTCCATTTAATGCTATGTAAGATTCAACCCTCCAGAATGCAGAAGTTAGCAGATATTCAAAAGCAGAATAAGGGGGAATATAAAGTCAATTTTAAAAGGTTTTCAAAATTTAAAAAAAACTTTTAACAGTTATACACCAGCTCCTCCAGTTGCAGTTACTTAGTTCCACCAGTTGTGGAAGGATATGTGCTGATGGAGCAAAAAAATGGTTAAATGAAGAAACAAATCATAATCTGATGATAATAAAAATGGAGTTTGGGGAACTGTGTACAAAAGCAGCATTACACTTGAGCCCGTGCTGTTGTGCTGTTTATCAGCTCAGCTGCGATATCAGTACTCAGGCTTCATCCTTGTCCCTATGACCGCATTACAGCCGTGCTGATATTCAGCACAACAGCACTCCTTGACATGGGATATCTCTTAACTATAAGGCATGAATGATTGTTTGGTTGTATTACCAATAAACTTTTACTTCATTATTTTTTATTGCTTTTTAAGCTCATGTTAAATATTTTAAACCATTTTCTTTTCTTTTACTTTGTGTCCTGTGAAAGGAACCCGACCTACTTCAGTACCGGCATGTCCTAAATTCTTAAAAGCTCTGTGAAAAGTAATTTTTAGCTTGGGACACAGCAGAGATATGTTCTGACGCTTTTAGCAAAGTCTCATGAGATCAGCAGCACCTCAGCTGACCCCGACTGAAGGCAAACATTGTCAATCAACGACAATGACGTGTCCTCTGATGATATATAAAATGGTATAAAACAAATTGATTGCCCACTGATTTTTTTAAAAT
Organism: Clarias laeviceps; assembly: GCA_030014305.1. Classification (NCBI taxonomy): domain Eukaryota; kingdom Metazoa; phylum Chordata; class Actinopteri; order Siluriformes; family Clariidae; genus Clarias; species Clarias laeviceps. Next base: position 18,540,492 of record JAQMYJ010000010.1, on the reverse strand, counting down.
ACAGTCCTGCCCATTACCTTCCAGATAACTTTAATCTGGTCTCTGTCATTTGTGCATGCAAAATAATCAGTTGTGCTCATTTGTTTTTTGAAAGATTGGCTTTATTTTTTAACCACCCCCTTGGAGCACATGATTATCACTTATGCTAGGTAATTTTTGTTTACAAAAAGAGCAGAGCCCCCAGTGTTGCTGTTTATGGTGAATGGAGCGGTTGTTTACATCAACTGATCGATCATAATGACTTTATAATTTGTAAACATTAATGAAAGCTGGATTCACATGATGTGCCCTGTTCATGGAGGATTGAAAATAGATAAACTTTCAACTTCAGAAATAAGTATTCAGGTGACAGGTGACTCCATTTTAACTTAAATACATCTCCGGTTATACTGAACTCCTAACACACATTATGACTGCAGATCAATCCCTGCTTTCCGTTATCACCCAAATGAGGATGGGTTTCCTGTTGAGTCTGGTTCCTCTCAAGGATTCTTCCTAAGGCCATCTGAGGGAGTTTTTCCTTGCCACTGTCGCTGTCACCCTTTGCTTGCTCATCAGGGACTATCCTATAATTTTGATTCATACACATTCACATTTCATACAGACTTCCACAATTCTTATGATTGTGTAAAGCTGCTTTGCGACAATTGTTAAAATCGCTATACAAATAAAGTTTGAATTGAATTGAATTGAATTGAATTGAATTATGGAGGCAGGGCAGACATGAGACCCTCGACCTCGGGTAGCAGAGCAGACGCAAGGTTCTTGAACCCAGGCAGTGGGGCGAGTGCGGCAGAGATATGTTCTGATGCTTTTAGCAAAGCCTCATGAAATCAGCAGCACCTCACCTGACCCAGACTGGGCTAGCGAGAAGCGCTCAAAACTGGGAGGTACAGGGCATGGTTTAGGCGCAGAAGTGGCATAGCTCAGGTGGCACAAGTCATGGCACAATGATTTCTGAAGGTGATAAGTGTTTTCTAGATTGTCTGGAATCAAAATTATATTCTCAGAGCAGGTATGATCATCAAAGTCCTCAATGCATTCATGGTTTTCTGAGCAGACTGGGCTTTCTGAGCAGACAAGGTCCTTAACAGGGGTCTCAGGACAAGCTGGACCCTCAAGAGGATTTTCAGAATAAACAGGGCCTTCTTCGAGGCTATCAGGGTATCAAGGCCTTCCACAAAATTATTCAGAGCAGACATGAATAACAGAGCTAACAGCTCTAATACATGTTAAGAAGGCTAGTAGCGCTAACAGGGCTAACAAATTTAACAGGTTCTTCAGAGCTGACATGGTTAAGAGTGCTAATTGCACTAATTGCATGCGGCACTAGAACACACACAGTATGACATACGTGTTCATCTGGGTGGGAACTCTTAGGATGAAAGATAAACATCCGGTCTTCGCCTCCTGCGCCATTTATAACACATACAAACAAGGTTCAGGTGAGGACAATCAGGAGAGATTCCTGAGAAGTTCTCCAGGAACGAATTTAAAATAAAAGTCCAACCACTGTGTAACATTGTGTAACACAAAGTCCAAACTGCCCTCCAGGGGTTATCCTTGACATACTGGTATTAAAGCACAGAACTGGCATGCATATGTCTGGTTGTTGAGTCTATTGATTGCCAGCATCAGCCAGGAATTCAAACTTGAAACAAACAGTCTCCAGATGATAGGACGAGCACATTACCGCTGCACCACTCAGGGGCCTTGATCGGTGTTAATTACACTAACTGTCAGTCACCAGCTCTGTCAGTCGGAGTTGGTTAGTTCCGCCAGGCACAGAAGGATAAGAGTGGTGGAGCAAACTAAATGGTTAAATAAACAAACAAATCTTAATCTGTTGATAATAGATGGCTGCACCCTTGTGCTGGATGTTGCCAAGGTTTACTTTATGACGTGTGGCAAAAATTCTTGATGAAATGATTATTTCCAGATTCATTCTGTTCTCCCTCTTGTGCGATATTGCTTTAATATCTAAAACATTTAAATGGTTTGGGCACAAATGTTTACAAACATGCACAAATCAACTCACATGGTTTTGTTAATTTTCTGATCATGTTGGGGACCAACACCACACAGGTGCAGTAAAAAGTTCTTCTCCACACCACATGTCTCCAAACAATTCCTGAGATTATATTCGACCAATCAGATTTTAAAATTGTGTCATGAGATGAAAAAAGGCGAAATGTTTAGGTCGAAATGGTAAAAGGGTGGACAAAGGATGCCTGGAGACACGTATGCAGTGCAACAACGCAAAGTCTTCCTGTATACTTCAGCTCAGCAGCTTAGGCGAGGTGAGCAGTTTATAGTGCATCTGGAAAGTAAGCTTTTTCCACACTTTGTTATTTCACAGCCTTATTCTAAAATGGATTAAATTAAATTTTTTCCTCTGAATTCTACACACACACACACAACACCCCATAATGACAACATGGAAAAAGTTTACTTGAGATTTTTGCAAATTTATAAAAAAAATAAAATAAAATAGAGAAAGCACATGTACATAAATACTCACAGCCTTTGCAAAATTGAGCTCAGGCGCACTCAGGCCTATATGGTAGAGCGGCCAGAGAGTCTCATCAGACCTGAGCATTTTGTTTCTCATGGTCTGAGAGTCCTTCAGGTGCCTTTTGGCAAACTC
>JAQMYJ010000010.1:18524404-18537745 GCA_030014305.1 Clarias laeviceps | reverse complement strand
GAGGTCTACAGACAATTCCTTTGACTTCATGCTTGGTTTGTGCTCTGACATGAACTGTCTACTGTGGGACCTTATATAGACAGGTGTGTGCCTTTCCAAATCATGTCCAATCAACTTGATTTACCACAAGTGGACTCCAATTAAGCTGCAGAAAGTGATGCGCTGTGAATACTTTCCGGATGCACTGTAAATCAGAACAACAAGAATCTTAGCAAATTTAAATTTAAATTAAAAAAAATATTTGTCTCTTACACAGTATGATATGAAGTAAAATGATTGTTTTGTCTTTAATTATTGTGTAGCAGCTGTCCAGTGTCCTTTCACCCATCATGAGGTAGGTGATGTGCTGGTAAAAGTTCTGTGCGATTGAAGTTGCCTCTCCTTGTGTTGAGTTTTGTGTTACGTTGCAGCTCTCATAAGGCAGTGTTCCAGTGTTCTGTCCATGCCACAAACCGAGAAGAACTCAGCCGGCTGAATGGTGTGGTCCGGCACCGCTGGGTTTAGCCATGTGTCAGTAAAGCAGAGGAGATTGCAGTCCCAAATGTCTCTCTGGAACTTTACCCTGGCCCTGAGATCATCAAGCTTATTTTCCATATGCTTCCACATGTTTGTGCGGTGTGAGTTTTGTTAAGAGGTGCTGGGCATCCCTACAGGCGTCAGGCAGTGGCACATCTCATCCTCTATGCTTCTGTAAGCATGTGAGCTCAGTCGTAGTGGCCTGAAGCCTCTAAGTTAATTGCTGCAACAGTTTCAGTCACAAGGTGTTATGGGAACACCTGAATCAGTCTACAAATATGGCTACCACAGGCTAAAAGTTCTGATTCCCAGTTCTGATTCCTAGGTCGTAGTGCTGGCAATGATTCTTTTTCCTTTTTTTTTTTTTTTTTTTTACATTTTTTTCCACAAACAAGGTTACAAATGCTGACATTTTAATCCATGAAACAAAGGGAGGGGAGATTTAAGGACAGTCAACAAGATGTTCAACACAGCCATGGAACTGAAAGAGAGAGAGAGAGAGAGAGAGAGATTGATTGAGTTAAATTTGGTTATTGGTGTTTTACCCATAATGCACTGCGTGAGTAAAGAGGCCGTTTATAAATATGAAAAGATATGAAAATCTCTTTTCCAATGCTAACTGTTAATTATCCTGTTGCCCAGGTGCTGTGTGAATAGGCTAAGCTCTTTTTTCTGACTTGTTCAATACGAATAAGAACAGTGGTTTGGGACATACGTAGCCATAGCGAGCACAACAGGGATTTTTTGTTTGTTTGTTTGTTTGTTTTTTTGTCCAGGTACAAAATGGTTAAAGTACCAAAAAAGCTTTATTTTTTCCTTTTTTAAAGTTTTGGCAATGTTGCATTTAATGGAGTCTACACCAGTTGAGCTATCTGGAATTGAATTTGTTTGTGTGTGTGTGTGTGTGTATGTGTGTGCGCGCTTGTGTGTGTGTTTACGATGTTATCCCTCCTGAGTGCTACACTTCCCTCTTCTCTCAGTTGTTATTAATCTCTCTCTCCCTCTCTCTTTCTCTCTCTCTAGTGAAAGTGCTCCACTCTAGCACTTTGATCGATGTGTTTTGTTGCTCTTGTTTTCTTTCGTCTTTTATCCATCTATCTGTGTGTGTGTGTGTGTGTGTGTGTGTGTGTGTGTGTGTGTATTTATTTCCCTCTCTGCCTTGTAAAGAGGGAAACTTCAGGGGTGACTCCATGTTTTACTTTGAGTCACAATTAAATCAATCATGCTAGCATGCTAAAGTTAACACATTAGCAGACTTATGTAACTAAAGCAAAATAGAGTTCTAGGGTTTATGACAAATAAAACACTGCTTGTTACTTATTTTTCATAAACTTTTCATAAACCGCCTCAGCATTGTGTTCCGCATGCTAGCATTGGCTTAACTGAGGGGTTATTTGAATTTGTTTAAAACAGAAAAGAGGAATGAGTTTGAGCGTTATGGATGGAGTGTAAAACAATATGTCATTATAGAGAGAAGGCAAACTTCATGTAAAATCTAGTGTTTGGGGCTGAGACAAACACTAAGAACTTTTGTTAGGATTGATTTTGGAAGGAGCCTTAAATTGGCTTACCGTTGAGTGAGCATCTGAAAGCTAGTCATGAATTCTAGCATCCATGCGTTAATGAGCATGTTAACTAGTGAAGAATTCTGGCATATTGGATGGAGCCTTGTGATGAAAGAAGTTTTAATAAGAACCCAGGCCACAATCTAATTTAAGGTGAAACCTTAAAGTCACTGACATTCTAGAAAAAGAAAAGCATGAAATGAATTCTAAGACAGAGGCTTAAAAGGGCTGACATTCTTGAAAGGTAAAACCAGAACTCTACATGGATTTTAAGAAAGATATTAAATGGATGATGTTTTGCAAAGGACCATAACTAATTTCTAAAAGAAATTCATGTATTATATGGCAGAGACCTACTGTATAATGGCTGACATTCTACAGAAAAAAAATAAAACATAACTAAACATTCATTCTGAAATAGAGATTTAAAATGGGTGGCACAGTGGCTTAGTGGTTCGCACTGTCGCCTTGCATCTCCAGGGTCTGGGTTCGATTCTCACCTCAGGTCTGTGTGCATGTGTGCCCCATGTTTGGTGGGTTTCCTCGGGTTACTCTAGTTCCTCTGGGTTCTCCAACAGTCCAAAGACATGCAGATTAGGCTAATTGATGTTCCCAAACTACCTGTTGTGTGTGTATGTGTGTGTGTGCCCTGTGATAGATCGGCACCCTGTCCAGGTTGATTTCTAAGGGCCCTGTCATACTGAGCACTCGTTCCCACTACACCTGCAAAATCCTGGGTGAATGCAGTAAGTTCTTATACTACTTAGCAGAAATGCAGTACAAACCAATAGAGATGTATTTCTTGTCTCCCTTGCCATGGAGCTGCCACGCTGTTTTTGCACATATTCAAAATGCCTGGTGATGACATGATCTAAGCAAGACTCAGAAAGAACTTAATATAAAGGATATCCTGTAGTAACAATGGCATTGACCAGTTTAACTGTGTAACTAACACCTCTTAGAGTCTTTGTTAATGTTCTTTGCAAGCATGACACAGATGGAAAAGACTGGATGGTGTTCTGAGTCGTCATCAGGATGTTATTGAGTAGTTGGTACATCAACGACATCTTCATTTTTCATTCTGGTGCATAATCGTGTGCATAGGAAATTATTGACAGCATAAAAGACACTTTGAGAATGTACAAAGGTCATGGTTAGGAATTATAATAATAAATATCTTATTATTATACTCTGGTTTCCTCCCACAATCCAAAGACCTGCACAGTAGGCTAATCGGCTCTCGCAAATTGTCCATAGTGTGTGAATGAGTGTGTGAGTGAGTGTACTGTATGTGTGTGCCCTGCAATGGTTTGGCACCCTGTTCAGGGTCTACTTGCCTCATGCCCTAAGTCTCCTGGGATAAGTTTCAGGCCCCCTGCGACACTGAATACAGGGTAAAGCGGTATAGTCTATTAGTGAGTGAGTGAGAATATCTTATTATATGAAAATGAATATATGAATATTCCGCTTTGACCCCGCAGTGGGAACTTTATGGTCTTTGTCACCGTGTGATGGGAGTCTAAATCAGAAAATTTAAATGGCCACATTTTAAAATATTTAAAAATCTAACTATATTTTAAATGGCTGACAAACACAAAAAAAAAGGAGGATTACTAGATGACTTTTAAAACAGAGACCCAAATTGGCTGACATTCTTAAAAAAAAATAATAATAATAATAATAATAATAATTAGACATAAATTATATGACAGTTATATTTTTAGTGTATTAAAAACCAGCAATTTAAAATTATAGACCTTCTGGAAAACTACAGGATGAACAATAGATGAATTTCAAGACAGAAATTTAAAATGGCTGACATTCTAGAAAGAACCAGAACTAGCAATGATTTTTGGTGGTTTTTAAACCAAATCTTAAAATAACAGCATATATACTACAAGTTGTTTTCCTTTATAGAGGAAAACAACTTATTTTATTATTTATTCAAGGCAAGGTAAATTTACGTTGCCTTTGCCGTAATGACAAAAATTATGCTGAGGTTTATTTACTCTATTAAATCACCAGCGTTCATTACTAACATCTGATAATCACGGCTTCTCATTATCTGTCATAAATAAAACCCCGACATTACATTATACACTATGAATTAAACCCCATTGTTTTTAGGGGTTTTGGGAAAAGAAAGGGGAAAGGAATAATGAATATCATTCACAAGGAATGGAAACGAAATCAATAAAAAAAAAGTTGAATGTATCTTTGTTGGTCGACACTCGCTTACAAAACACTGCAATATTCCTGCGGGCTTTCGATTGGAGTGCAATAAAAGCATGGAGTGTAATAAATTGCCTCGGTTTACCAGAAGCATTAAGTGTGGGGGGGGGGGAAGAAAATAAATAAAGCAAAGTAAAAAGTCAGGCTGAAAACCACTCAGATGGAGCACTAATGCTAATATGTTTTCCATTATGGCCTGCTTTTTCAGATTAGCGCAGTCCCTTACGGTCCTGACTATTAATTATGGGAATTGCATTTCAAGACCAGATAAAGTCCTGTTTTAATTTAATTTTTAGCTCCCTTTGTTGCTTGTCTGAGAATGCTGCCTTTTAGTGACCTATAAATTCGAGCAAAAAAAAAAAAAAAAAAAAAAGGACTGGTAAGAAAGCTTTTCTGGTAAAGCTGCATTAATGATGTCAGTGATAATCATCACTGTTCTTGACTGTGACATGATGTATAAGCGCGATGTACTTATACTTAAGTTCTTCTTTCACTCTGTCTGAATGAAATGCAGGAAATCAGAGTGCAGTATTGATTTTAATCTGAGCGATTTGGGATGCAGCCTGCATGCTAACTGGTTTTAATCAGGCGATTTTAATAGCCTCCTGTGCTAGGGCTGTTTATGGCTCTTATTTAGATGCCAATACAATGTCTGGAGATGGAATGCAGTGTTATTTCTTTTTTTTTTTTTTTTTAGAGAGAGAAATTTGACTCTCTTGGCTTGTTGGTGCTTTTCAGTTGAGATGTGAGAACTAAAAGTATTCAACCTTCTTTTTACCCATGTATGTAATTAGTGCAAAATAATGACCCTGAAAAAAGTTTTTATAAATGAAATGCCTACTGAGTTAGCCATTGTAGAGCTGTTAATTTCAATCACTAGTTTAACAGCTACATTTCAGAAGATTGCTGAACTACTGTAGAATTCTCCAAACACGGCTAGATGCATTTTGAGCTAGACTCTCTAACAGGTTCAAAGCATATGCTAACTATATGCATTAGCTACAAGCTTGTATTAAGTTGATTAATTTAAGTTTTGATCTATAAACACAAATAAAATGTACACAAAATACTGTCGAAGCTCTCAATGGGATGGGCAAAACACAAAGGGGAGGAGGCTGTAGTGGAGCTAGTGCTCTCATTTTACAATATTGTAGTATCAGTGTAGAAAAGGGGAGTGTGGAGTCTGTGTGTTGAGGTGTAGACATGTGCAGGAAGATTCAGCATAGTGGCTGATGCAGCATGGAGTTCTGTAGCAGCGGCCATGTTCTGTGGCAGCCTGAGGCATTGAAATAGAAGCGGCATTGTGTGGTAAACAGCAGTCACTTCTAGGCAGACTGGATGGTGAAGCAAAATAGCCTGTCAGCCAAATAGAGTTTCATAGCCTGGCCCCTTTCCTGCCTTCTGTGGTGCTGAATGCATGCTATGTTTTACCTTTTCCCGATGAGCGAGGCGTAGCATGATGTGTGCTTTAAGCCTGAATCACAGTATCCATGGTCTCAGCTCCAAGATCATGGTCAATGTGCATGTCGGGAGAGCCCATCTGCATTGCCATGCTGGGCCACAGAGCAGTGCTGGATGGTGAGAGGAATCAGTGTGTTATGCGAGGGTTGGTTTCTTTAGCCATTGCCATCCCCACTGCAGTGGAGCATGGTCGGGAAGCAGGGTGAGGTTCCATGCCACCTCTACTTTGATGGCATAACAGCAGGCTTCTGGGGCTTGATACAGCTGCTAACAAATGATCACACTTGGAGAGTATTTATTCCATAGTGTACAAGGTAGGTAAGCTCACGTACTGTTGAGAACATGACCTGAAACATGTCTATTAGCTTGTTTACCCCCTGGTGTTGGGATAGGGTGAGATCCTGCCCACACTGAGCCTGTTTATGAACTAAGGACTTGGGAGAAATCTTAGAAGTATCTATAGTATAAGGCAGTCTAAGTTGGGGTTGTGGAGAACTGGGGAGGTATATCCACAAATGAAAAGTTAGGCATGGTGCATTTTTAACATCCCTTTAATCCCAGTAATGCATCCACCCATTTCCTGGAGGCCAGTTGGGGAGTTGGGGGGTAATTGCAGACCATTTCTAGTTCCCTTTCAAAAGCTACACTCGATGCTGTGTGAAAACGCTATTGGGAACGCTCTTTGCGCGACCGGTTGTTGAAACATGTGTGTCAAACACGCCAAAGTTTGGCTTATATAACCTCGGTCATGTGACGTGCTTTGATTAGGTGCACCTGGAGGTTATAAATAGGCATCTCCCGGATCGGGAGATTCTTGCGTCCGCCTCTCAAGCGCGCTTGGGCCCTTCTTCTGATCAGGCGGAAGAGACCTCTTCTCTTGCTTCTACTGAGATGGAAATTGCCACCTCAGAACGCTCCTCTTGTGAAGAACGAGCATATAAGGAGTTACTTGAGGTTGTAACTAGGGCGGTCGAACGCCTACACCTCAACTGGTCAAAACAGGAGCAAGAGACCTCCGTGAGACGCTCAAAGTTAGACGTCAGGTTCCTGTCGGGTGGCCTGTCTGTCCTCCCGTGTTTTTATGCAATCGATGTTGATTTATTCGACGATCGTTGATGCAAAGGCATGGGGCTATATGATGATGCCCCAGATTGAAGAGACGCTTGCGGGCTATCTCTCTCCTGGGAGCTTATCATCATTGAAAAAGCCCACTCTCCCCACTAAGCCATGCAGACTAACATCTTCGCTGGTGGGGAAGGCTTTTCAAGCAGTGGGTCAGACTGGTGCTGCCCTGCACACCATGGTGGTTCTGCAGGCATATCAGGCTGACCTGCTGAAGAATTTGAGCACTGGTGGGTCCATCGATGAAGGAGTGTTTTCAGAGCTACGCCGAGCCACGGAGAGACATTTATGGCTCAACCTCACGGGCATTAAGGATAAAGATCGTACTTTCCTCCTTGATGCCCCTATCTTGCCTTCCGGCCTATTCGGTGACGCCGTCAACACCGTCGCCACTAGGTTTCGGGAGGCGAAGCGCTACGAGGAAGGGTTTGTGAGGTTTCTTTCCCACAGTGCTCAAGAGTTAGGGCCGTCGGCCACCCAGTCCCGATCAGGTCAGGTTCCTTTGAGGTGTGAAGCACAAAAAAAAAAGGTACGGCTCGCCGCGCTTCACAATCTGCCTCAAGGAGACCGGACCTGAGGAGCATCATCTCCTCCAAAATGAATCCTGAGGCTGGTGCGCCCAAAGTTTGGCTTCTATAACCTCGGTCATGTGACGTGCTTTGATTAGGTGCACCTGGAGGTTATAAATAGGCATGAACCGGAAACTTCCTCAGATCTTTTTGTCTTCAAGGACCACATTGTGTGAGTGCTTGTATCTTTTACACCCTATTGTATATTTTCTGTATATTCCATGTTAGTGAGAGCATGTTGCGTTTGTATTAATAGTGCGTTTAAGTTGGTGTTTGGGTTCATATTTGTTTGTTGATGTTTGTCTTTGAGTTTGTGTTGTTTTGTAATCATAGTTCATAGTCAATTTTGTATTATTGTATCTTTTTCATATTTGTGTCTTTGTATTTGTGTTTGTATTTGTGCATAGTCTAGTTTTTTTTTTGCATTAGTATTTGTTTTTGCATTTGTCTTCATAAGCAAGTTTTTGTTCATTAGAGTTTGCATTTATTTTCTTGTTATGTTTAGTGTTTGTCTTTGAATTTTTATCTTTTATGTATCTGTCTATCTATTTATCTTTTGTGTCATGTTTGTGGTTGTGCTCATATGAGATGTCCCCAGCACTCCAGGTTTCACATGCAAACATGCAAGTATGTAGGAGCTATGCAGCAAATATTCTTATGAGGGCCCCTGAGGGCCCCGTGATACGCCAGGGGTCCAAACTCTCAGTCATCCTAATGGCAGCAGATTACAACTGGTCTGTCAATTTTCATGTTTTTGAGCATGTTAAAACTCCCCAAAAGCCCTGAATGGTGGAGAAAAATAAAAATCCTTAGAAAAAAAAGCACCAGCATGAACAAAAATACATACATTATGTACAATAAAAACATAAATGCAAACAAACAATATTAGAACCTGAACAAAAACACTACTATAACAACTTACGTGAACACAAATAAAAACATTAATATAAACACTTACACTAATACACTAAAACATATATATGTATCTGAGCACAAACTCTGAAAAACACTCAAAAATCATAAACACTAATATGAGAACAAATGCTAATGTACAAACACGAATGCAAACATTAGAAGACCACAATTATTAATATGGACACAAATGTACATAATAATGCAAAGACTAACATAAATATGGATATCAACACAAAAAATACTAAACACAAAACAAGCAAAAAATTAAAAGACAAACACAAGCGATGAACACTAAAACACTGATGTGAACACAAACAGCAAAACAAACATTAATATAAACACATACACTAATATTAACACAGACACTAAAACAAACACTAATATGGACACAAACACTAAAACAAACACTCATATGAACACAAACATTGAAACAAACACTAATATGAGCACAACCACAAACATGACACAAAAGATAAATAGATAAACAGAGACATAAAAGATAAAAATTCAAAGACAAACACTAAACATACCAAGAAAATAAATGCAAACTCTAATGAACAAAAACTTGCTTATGAAGACAAATGCAAAAACAAATACTAATGCAAAACAAAACTAGACTATGCACAAATACAAACACAAATATGAAAAAGATACAATAATACAAAATTGACTATGAACTATGATTACAAAACAACACAAACTCAAAGACAAACATCAACAAACAAATATGAACCCAAACACCAACTTAAACACACTATTAATACAAATCTCACTAACATGGAATATACAGAAAAGGGCAGAGATGCATGTGTGTGTGTGTGTGTGTGTGTGTGTGTGTGGAGGTGTGTGTGTGTGTGTGTGTGCGCGTGTCCATGAGATGGTGATAAGCTCTTTAAACCACTTCAAAAGTCAGATCTGCTGAATCAGCACAAAAACAAGTTAGACACCAAACTGCTCTCATCTCCACACAATAGGGGAAGAGAGAGAGAGAGATGAGGAGAAGTAGGGAGAGATTAAATACAGAGGACAATATAGATAAGAGTGGTAAGAAACAGAAGGATAGAGAGATAGAGTCACATATAAAAAGGTTTTTAAAAGGTACTAAATAAGGGAAGAAGAAGAAGAAGAGCGAGATTTAAGAGAATTAAATGAAAGATAAAGATGCAGACAGATGTGCATAGCAACAGTGGAACAAGGAAGAACCAATTTAATAATGGAAGGAGAGGTAGAAAGAGAGGAGGAAAAACACAATGGAGAAAGATTATGGGTCAGAATTATTGTGTCTTCCTTCTTCATTGGTTTTATTAATTTCATCCTTTTTCATGTTTTTTATTTTAGTTTTTTTTACTCATTTAACTTTTCTGTCATTTTGTTGTTTGTTTCCATGCTCCTTTCTTTCACTTTTTCTATTCCTCCGTTTAATTAATTGTTGTCTTCTTTCTTTCACACTGTTATGTCTCTTCCACTTTCATTCTGTCTTTGGTTTTCCCCTTTGCTATGTTTTTTTTATTTTTTTATTATTATAGTTACTTATCATAATTACTCATAAGTAATTATGATTACTTTCCTTAACAGTCTTTAACAGTCTTCCTGTCTTCTTTACCTTTCCCATTTCATTATTTTCCTTGATGTACGGAAAAAAACACTGATTTTGAGACATTGTAAAGAGTCAATCTCAATTATAAAAACATATTCAAATCCAAAATTACACAGAGACAAGTTTATATAGTATGTATAGGTTGTCTGTATTTATTTACTTAGTTAATTTTTTTCCTTCTATTCTTTTTCCTTTCTTTTTAACCATAATGCATTTCTTCCCATCTTTTCCTTTCCTAGTCACTCTTTTTAACTTATTTTTAAATCCCCTTTCTTTTTTATACACCTTAATATTTCTAACTCTTTTCTTTTTTTGTTCACCATTTCTTTTCTTTACCTTTCTTTTTAATAATTTTTTCGTTATTTTCCTATTTTCCTTGGCATTTATATTTTCCTTCTTTTTTCTTTTCTTTTTTTTTTGCTCTCTTAATTGTCTTAATTTTATAGTTGAAAGTATGGTTGCATTCAAACTGAAAATCAATCAAAAGTATTGAGTTTAAAAAAGGTATTTAAAGGTGAACTTGGTAAACTGAAGAAATCTGATCTCTTTTTTTATAGTTTTGTATGTGTGCTAATCATTTTACATTTAACTCCTATCTCAATGATGCAAAGTCAAATTGACTTCACATCCTTTATGCTATATGTTTTGCTATTTAAAAATATATATATTATATTGCCTGTTTATCAGTGTAGTCTGATGAACAAAGCCACAACACTTGCTTGTATTATTCATTCATTCATTTATTCTCTGTAGTGCTTATCCTGTCCAGGGTCATGGAAAGCTTGGAGCCTACAGAACTGAGGTAGAAATCAAACCCGTGACCCTGGGGGTGTGAGGCCAGAGTGTTAAACCTAACCAAGTGGAAGCTTGACTGACAGATGACTGACAAACATCACAGAGGCTTCTACAACAGGTCACTTTTGGCAAAGTAGCTCATTTGCATTTAAAGCTTCAGACATTAAAACAGCTTGTTTGGAACAGGGGGTGAAATGGAGGGATTTTCAGGCATGCCAGAATGCATGGACGTACACAGGACAGGGCTAAAGTTGCTCTGAGCAACTGCATTTTTTTCCCTTTTTTGGCTGAGCAAAAGATAAATCAAAGTAATCGTGTGACACTGCACGATTGCTGAACTTGACATTGATGTTTTGCGAGGTTTTCTGGTGCGTCTTTTGAAGATTTGGATAGGATTATTGATAAATAGTATAACCTGTCATACTCCTTGTGAATGAAAATCTCTACCTGTGCTTCCGAACAATGCCCAGCTTGTCATGTTTGCATCATGTCCTCCAATAATGGATCATGCATCATGTCCTCAAATAATCCTTTTATAGTGCGTTCAGAAAGCACTATAGTGGAAAGCCCTGCAGCGGCCACGTAGAGTATGAAGTAGTAGTGTGTCAACGCTCTCTTATTTGGCGCAACAGGCTGTTGTACATATCCAAGGAGTCCTTTGCTTAACGTCGGCTGTGTAATTTTGTATGAAAATGTTAAGCATTGAAGAATGTGTTTTTTTTTAGTGGAGCACATTTTTAAAGCTGGCAATAAATACACAGCTTTAGTTCCTTGAAAATTTCAAGCAGACTAATTATTTTTAATTTCTCTATCTTTGCTTTTCAGTGAATTTATTTAACAAAAACCACAAGCTCCACTCTCACTTTTCACACTCCTTCCAAGTTCCCCATAGCTCTCACCTTTTATCCCTTTCGTTCTCACTGTTCTCAAACAAATGTTAGAAAAAAAAAAAGTTTAGATCCTTACTACTTATCTGTTCCAGTTCTGAACCAGTTCACAAACCGGTGCCTGACCCTGGCACAGCCAGTCACCCTGGCTACCTGGTGACCTTTACCTTGGTAAAGAAAATCCACCAACACCATCTTTGCCCTTTGTATGTGTCTGTGAAAAAAGAGAGAACGAAAAGAAAAATAAGGAGAATGTAAGATAGGTTTGCCACAGAGTACACCTTTTACCTGAATAAAAAAATGTTCACATAGCTCCATACACTGGAACATATTTCCCATTACCTTTTTGGCAAGGTTAGTCAGTGAGCTGGTAAACCTGTGATCATAACCAGTCAGCCTGAAGAGTCTTTTTTTGGTCTTGGGTCTAGGAGAGCTGCAATTATTGTCTTATAAATATGAGGATGCACTTGCTAATGACCTTAATTTAAGACCCACATATCATACCTCCCCCTTTCCAATTCCACATTTATTTGGGGTTTGTGGTGAATCACACCCACCTCGATGATGCCAGAATAGCCCTAACATGCTGTATGGGCTGCTATCAATTATTACTGTATAATGTACTGTATTTCAGATATTAAGCAAGCAGACAAAGGATACTGTCCATGAGTCACGGGAAAATCATTGGGACTTGAACAACTTAAACGAAGAGTATTAAATTGGTGGCCTAATTCATGGCCATTGGTGGAGTGTAAAAGGCTGTTTCCTCATGAGACATGGAAGTCATAAGGATCTGCAAATATTGCTTTGACAAATCCAGTCTTTGATTAAAGTAAGCTGTTCCTAACCAGTTTAGCATCTCATCAATGACTGGCATTAGATAGGCATGAAATTTAGACAGTGTGTTGAGTTTCCTAGTTTCTGGTTACACACAGAATCAAACCATCCAGACTTGAGAATCTTGACAGACAGACCGGACCAGTTAATGTGGGACTCCGTGTTTATCTTTATGTCAAGCATGGCCTTGAGTTCCTCCAGCACAATTTAATTATTTCTTTTTTTGTGTTTAGGCAAACAATTGCAACTGGACAACTGTGTTCCAACATCCCTGGGGCCTCTCAATGTAGTGTTCTATGATATTAATGTGACTGGATGAAGGTGAAAACATATCAGAAAATGCAGGAACTTGGTAACCTACTGTATGTGACTTGAGAAAGTAAGGAGTGGTCTCCTTAAAAAAAAACAAAAAAAAAACAGGGTAGCTTCTAGACCTAATTCCCACCTCTCCTGACAACCACTGTAAAAGCCAAGGGGACCGCCTCTCTAAACTGTTTAAAGAAGCTGAGGTGTACAAGGTTGCCTTTGCCTCAGATTCAATGTCCCCGCCTCAACATATGACTTTAAGCTCTACCTATTTAGCAGAAGATTTGTAAATAATAATAACAAATAATGGGTAATAATATGAACACTTCATTTCAGTGAAAATTCTTAATCGCTGAGCACCCACAGCCAGGATTGTATAGCACTTTTAACAATTGTCATTGTCGCAAAGCAGCTTTACACAATCAAAATAATTATTTAAGGATTGACCTCCATGTATATGAAAAAAATTCTCCTGTGCCATGGAGTTTTGGGTGGGTGGAGTTTTGCTCTCAGGTCAAGAAAATAATGAAATATTTTAT